>CAJNDV010021147.1:7621-28456 GCA_905221635.1 Symbiodinium sp. CCMP2456
GTGCCGGGGAGAGTTTTCATGTTTGATCCTCATCGACGACATGCTGTGCTCCCGTGGAAAGGCCTACGGGTAGTGGTCGTGGGTTACACACCAGGAGTTCCTCAGAACCTTAAGGGCCCAGAAAGAGAGGTTTTGTCACATCTTGGGTTTCCGATGCCAGCTGAAATTGAGATGACATCACCAATTGCGGCTATGAGGGCGATGTCTGTGATCCGGCAAAAGTACAATACCATGGTTGAGGAGGAGGTTGTGTGTGAGCATGATGACTTATCCAGTGGTGTTGCAGCGTCGGATGGGACAGTGTTGTTTGACAAGCCACATGGACTTTGTGATGATGACTGCAGTGAAGACCGTGGAAATGAGCAAGAAATGTCTGTGGGTGAAGTTGAGCAATGGGATTTGTTTATGCCGTTGGGAGAAGGAAGCCCTGAATCGGTTCCAAAGGTGCTTTTGGCCTCATGTGATGGGCTACCGGTTGCCGCCAAGACAGAGGTCACGTACACAAAAGGAATCGAGGAACTACTCAGCAGTCTGGAAGGACCACTTACAATCGTGCACAATGTTGACCCTTCGGAGGTCTCCGCCTCCTTCAGCAAGTGGGAGCAAGCCGCCATCAAGGAGATCAAATCCTTTGAGTCTGCCTCTAAGAAAGTTATGAGTACCGACAAGGAGGTGATCAAGGATCTGAGGAGCGGGCGTGCAAAGCTAGTGCCAATGAAAGGGGTATATACAGTGAAGCCCTCATCAGCAGAGGCGGTTGAGAAAGGGGAGTGGTTCAGGAGGAAGGTGAGGATTGTTGCATGTGGAAATATGATGGCTGAGTCTGGAGAGGATACTTACGCTGCAGCAGCCCCAGCAGAGGTTGTTAGAAGCTCATTGTCGGTCTCCAGCAAAATGAATTGGGATGCAGCGGTATTGGATGTGACTGCGGCATTCCTTCAGACTCCTTTATGTGAAGTACAGTGCAAGCAAAGGATACTTGGACAACCTCCTCGAGCTTTGGTCAGGGCAGGTCTATGTCATGAACATGAGTTATGGGATTTTACTCATGCAGTTTATGGCCTTCGAGAATCACCTCGATGGTGGGGTGAATTTCGAGACAGTCGCCTGGCTCAGCTCAATGTGGTGGTTGGTACAAGAAGAATCAAGCTTACACAATGTCGAGTTGAAAGCAGCTGGTGGAAACTTGTTGAAGACTCAGTGTTGGTGGGCTTGGTGGTGGTTTACGTTGATGACCTACTGATATGCTCGATTCCCTCAATCATTACAGCGGTAGCAGAGGCTATCAACAGGTTGTGGGACACCAGTGTTTTGTCGTGGGCTTCCAAAGGAGGTATAAGGTTCTTGGGCATCGAGATTGTGAAGGTCGATGGTGGATTTGCCCTGAACCAAGAACCGTATATTCGGGAACTCACAAGGATCCATGCAATTTCTGAAAAGCAGCTTGACTTGGTCCCGGTATCAAGAGAGCAGGCCAGTTTTGTGGCAGAATCGTCGGAAGCAGTTTTTACCGTCGAGGAGCTTCGACAAGCTCAGAGATTGGCTGGCGAGATACTGTGGGTGTCGCAGAGGACGAGACCTGATATCGCATTTACCTCCAGTCTTATCAGCTCCTTATCCGCACGTGCTCCAAGAAGGGCAAGCGCAATCGCCAAAAAATGTATCGGATTCTTACAGCGCACGTCCCAGCAGCATTTGTGGATAAGAGCCAAATCCAATCAGCTGATTGCATGGACAGACGCGTCATACGCGCCTGACGGATCCCGCTCCCATAGCGGGTGGGTTATTGCATTAGATGAGGCGCCAATAAACTGGAGATCTGCGCGTCAGAGTACAGTGACGTTGTCTACTGCTGAAAGTGAGCTTTCTGCATCCACCGAGGGAGCCTTGGCACTTATCAGTGCCGAGGCATTACTCTCTGAACTCAATATCGGTCCATGGGAACTTCGGCTTCGTACGGACAGTACGTCCTCAGCTGCCATACAGCGTGGTTCAGGCAGTTGGCGAACACGCCATTTGAGGATTAAGTCGAGCTGGATCACCGAAAAGCTCGAGGCCGGGGATCTTGAAATTGAACATTGGCCTGGAGATGACCAACTCGCAGATGCTCTGACAAAGCCGTTGTCAAGTATTCGAATGCGTCATCTAGCTGGACTAATTGGTTTGATGTCCCTGGAGGAGATTGCCGAGAAGATCAAAGCAGCACAGGACAACAACAACTGCGGCAGCACCGGAGCTATAGCCCCTAACTCGTATGGGTTTAAAGTGTTGGTTGCCTTGATGATGTTGTCACAGGCTGTTGAGTGTGAGGCAAGCGAGCTTGTGGTGTATCAGCCGATGACCGTGGACCATGGCTTGGTGATGTGGTGCGTGTTTGCAATCATAGCACTGTTGTGGACGGCAGCATGGGAGCTTATCAAGTATGCTGGATGGCAAATGTATTTCTCGATTACTCCTGGAGCAAGTGCAAGGAGAATGAGGAGACTGAGAAGGATTCGAGATGCGACAACGGAAGCGATCCAGAGCGAGATCACAGCGAGAAGGAGGGAGTTGAATGCTGAAGGGCGCACTGCTCCTGAAGTCATGAGGGCACGGGATGCTGAGGTTTTCTTCAGTAGCTCAAGCGCTAGGGATCGCTCTGCCTCGTTGAGCCGGGTTCCAGATGCACCGCTACAGACTACGAAGACTGTATATGGTTCCAATCAGCGGGACAAGGCAGTGCAGACGACAGGCCCAGCGTTTACACCTGTGCTTCCAGAAGTGAGGACGGAGGTACGGCGAGAGATTCAGATACCAGAGAATGTCTACATTGTTCCTGGTAACCAATGCTACCATGTTTACAATCCGTGTCACGCATTTAGGCACAAAGGGACGCAAGAAAGAGTTCAAGCTTTACGCATTTGTGAGTATTGCGTTCGACATCGCGGACGAGACCCACAACACCCTGCTCCGAGTGTCGATGATATGTTAAGGGCTGGTTTGATGCCAAACTTCGATCGGCCAGGTGTTGACCGCGGATGATCAAGTATGCCCTAGCGAGCTCCTTGAGGAGGAGTGAGGAAATTGGGTCTCTCCCCTGCATGGAAACAGTTCACAGGACAGTCATGCAGTTTTGTATACGTCTGCAGGCTGGCTACGAAGGGATCGCCTTGAGCCGTGCAGTTTTTAACATGCCTGCAAGTGCATGCAAGTTCAAGGTCCAATCATGACGAATGCTAATGCATGTTCGCTGAGGGCCGTGATATCACTTCGCTGTTGTGTTGGAAAACAAATCAAATTCGTCCGAGTGCTAGCCATGGCAGAGTGGAGTCATCGCTGATTTCTGCTATCCTGGAAGCCTCTCGGTTTTTCGAATAGCTATAACCCCTGTTAGGGGACTTATAACCGTACTTATAACTCCCCATGAACCTCCAAGTAGGAGTAGGGCAAGGGTAAAATATTCGAAAAAAAGGCGGGGCTCCCCAAACCAAATCGAGCCCTGAAATGGTTCTTCTTTGGGTTTAGGGTTCAGGGTTTAGGTTTTTTTTTTTAAGGGCCTTTTCTGTTGCTTGCGCTCCAAAGCCCCTGTGGGCAGGCGTTTGATCTACACACTACGAGCTCTCACTGCTTTCCTCCCGACTCAGTGCTCGCCACAGCAAACCCTTTGACCGTCTCAACCATGTGCGGGGTGTTCGTCACAGCAAACCCTTCATCCATCTCGTCCATCTGCGGGACATCTCCACCAGCTTCTATGTCGCATTCTGTCCGTTCCTGCCCTGCCTCGCCCGCGACGTCCATCTGGGTCACGGGCACCCCGGTAAGTACTTGTCCTTGCCCTGCATCACCTTCAGCAGCATCCATTTGCGTGTCCATCGCCCCCGTCGTGTCCTCCACCCTTTGCAGTTCCTCTTTCTCCAGCTGGAAGAGGACCAGCCAGTCGGCGCCGTAGAGCAACTCGACCCCTGTCGGTGATGTGGCCCGCATTCCAGGCACTGAAGACCTTCTGGTACTCGTCCTCATTGGGTCGTTGCGACTCAGTCCCATTGGCCAGTGCTGCCGTAGGTACACGGTAATCCTCAAGACGTAGCTGCAGGTGGTAGCTCTCCGCCTTCGCCGGAACTGGAACCGCCATATGCCCCAGCACAGCTCCGGTTTCCCCTGTGGGTGTGCCTGCACTTGCCGTGAGGATCAGCCTGCGTCTCTTCACCGTGTTAGGAGTGTGTAGCACCACCCATTGCTCCCAATCACGGTAAACAGCTGCCTGGTGCGCCTCGTAGAGTTCGACATCCCGGGCGTTTTGGGCGGCTTCCTCCCGGTCCCTTGACGTCTCTTGCCGTTCTTGTTCATCACGTTGAACTTGGCGTTCAGCTACCAGTTGGCGTCGCTCCTGTTCCCAGCGTTGAACTTCCTCATCTGCATGTCGGTGGTCTTGGCCGCTGCCTCGTGCTTGGTCGCCAGGTGCACCATCTTCGTGGTCCGAGAGGCTCATATATGTCTTGAGGTGCGTCCACCATTGTTCCACGCTGTCCAGATCCTCCGGCACGGTCTCACAGCTTGGGGTCTGTCCTTCAGCCTGGTCCTCGGCAACCGCTGTCAGGGCGGCGTGCAGCTGCGTTCCACGGGCCGTCTGCATGAAGAGGCTGCTGGCGATGCGTCGCCTCAAGGCCCGCATAAGTTCCCTCTCGTCTCGTTCGTCCCCCTGACGAACAAGTCTCTGCAGGGTCTCTTCCCAGCTGAGTTTGGCGCGCCCTTCCATCGTCAGCTGCATGTAGATGCTTTCCTCCTCCTCCGGCAGGTCACCTTCTTCCTCCACTTCCACTTCGACCATGTCGCCTGCGCGTGCCCGGTAGTCCTGAGTCTGAATAAGGACATGGGCCAGCTCGATGTAGAGCATCCCCATGAGCCGCATAAGCGCCCGGAACATTGTTTGTAGGTCTTTGTCATGCATCCGCTTGAGCGCCTCCCTGGCCATGTTCATGTCGCTCTTTGAGGATGGCGTTCGACGGCTCCACATGTCCATGGCCTTGTTTACGTAGACCCGTGATTTCCATCCATCGCCCGGTGGCTTGAAGCAGGTCCATCTCCCCAGCTCTGCCGCCACTTGGAGAGGCCGTCGCATTCCTCTCCTCACGCTCCTCTTCCCACCTCGACCAGCATGTATTGGCACTGCGCCTCGGCGCCTCCCTGGGCAAAAGGCGACGAGTCCTCCGTGACTCGTGGGCTGGCGTTGGTCCTCCCCGGCGGACCCCCCCGTGTTGTTCTCGGCGGTGTTCTCTCTCTGCCTCTCCGTCGGTCAGGATGTCGTCTCCGGCGCCGTCCACCACTGTCCCTGGAGTCTCCAACCCCTCGTCGTTGCATCAGCGAAGCGGCGTCCCCCTGTGCTGGCTTCGCCTCTTCTGGACGGCTCGAACTGGCCCTGCTTGTGCACATCGAGGCCGATGTCCCTGCCCCGCGTCTCGGGTGGGATGTTCTCGGCGAGCGGGACCTCTCTCTGTCCTCCGTGGGCTGCGTCCCTGCCGGATGACCCTGTCTCCACTGTCGGCGCTGTCGCATGCTCATGACCGCCTCCGTCTCTGCCCCAGCCCTGCTCTCAAAGTAGTCGACAAACTCGTCCCAAATCTCCGCCTCAATCCACTCCATCACCGGCGGAGCCGCCAACAGGTTGGCGGGGGAGAGGTCCACGTCCATGTCGAGGTCGAGCTGCGCAAGGTAGCTAGGGAACTCACTGGTGTACTCTCCATGTCCGCGCTTTTGCATTAGTACGCAGAGCGTGCTGGCTTGCTGTTGTCTTGTCCACCCTTCTCTGCGCAACCTTCCTAGCTGGTCCCTGGCCATCATGAGGATGGGGGCAACCTCGTCCATGGCACGTCCTTCACGGAGGACGAGTAGAGGAAGGGAGACAGTCAAGCTCGAGATAGAGAGGAGCTCCTGCTCATCTGTGTTGTCCGGGTCTTGGCCTGGTTGCGGCGGTGCATGTGGGGGGGGGGGGCTCGGCTCCACATTCGTCTCGTTCAGTTCCGGGGCGAGCCTGACTGTTTCCTGGTCACTACTACCGTTGCTCTGCACTGTGATCCTCAGGCGGAGCTCCGCCGTGTCGCCCTCCAGTGGGACCCGTAGTGTGCCTGTCCGAGTCACATCGTCTTCGCAGCCCGAACTCAGCTGCAGCATGAGGCACCTCCGCTTCGCTGGCTCTGAGGGCGGCATCTCTGGTCTGTCCGCGCTTCCCCTCGCCGTGCTAGTCGGTGTATTTGTGGGCACGGGCTTCGGGAAGCACATGACTGGTGGCATGCCTTCTCCGTGGCTGAGTCCCTTGCTTCGCCTTGACCCTGGATGCATATGCAGGAACCTTTCTGCTTCCGCCCAAAGGCCTTCGAAGGGAGGGGCGTGGCGAGGTCAGCTTCTTGTGTTTCCATCGCCGCGGCGAGCAGGGCCGTCATGTCTGCCACCTTGCCCGCCATGTGGCCCAACCAGTAGCCCTCGCGCGTGTTCGTGCTGTGCCAGTCGAGTCGGCAGAGCAGGTGTTGCGCCAAGCGGAGCCTGGCATCCTTTGCTGCCTCTTCCAGCTCTCTTCGGAGTGCACCCAGGAAGGCGACCCAGGCCGATTCGTCCGAGCATTGCTGCATGAGGTTCACCTCGTCTCCTGTGGCGCCATCCTGCGTGCTATCCGTCCCACGATCTTCTTCCGGTAGTCCATGTCCCTGGTAGATGGTGGACTCCCGGGGGTGCTGGGGCCGCCGACCTTCGCCAGGTAGTCCCGGTCCTTTGCGGTGTTCGTCCTCTTGAGCGTTGTCCGTCTTGATCTCCCTGCAGCGTGGATGGTCAGTGTTCACCTGGTGGCATACGGCCCGCCATCTCCGGTGTCGGAATCCCGGTCCTTCGTGTACTCGGCCCCTGGCGACGCTTGCCTTCCTATTCTCCATCCTTAGTCGATCTCCCTGAGGCAGTCCCTGTATCTGGTAACCCGTGTTCTCCCGGGGTCGTTCGGATAGCCAACCTTCTTCGCATAGTCCCGGTCCCGGCCCTTCGTGCCCTCGACCTCTGGGAACACTTGCATTCCTATTCTCAAGCCATTGTCGATCTCGCTGTGGTAGTCCTTGTCTCTGGTAATCCGTGTTCTCCCAGGGGGGCTCGAACCGCCGAGCTTCTTCGCGTAGTCCCTGTCCCTCGTGCTCTTCATCCCCGTCGCCGCTGTAATTCGCTGTCAGGTCGCATGTCTGGTTTACGACAGGCGGCAGCCATCCCAGGCAAACGGCATTCTCACTGGGGCGCTTGGTCCAACGATCTCCCTGAGGTAGTCCCTGTATCTGGTAATCCGTGTTCTCCCGGGGGTGCACGAATCGCCAACCTTCCTGACACATTTCCGGTCCCGGCACCTCGTGCGCTCGGCCCCTGGCAACACTTTCATTCCTGTTCTCCATCCATTGTCGATCTCGCTGAGGTACTCCCTGTCCCTGGTAATCCGTGTTCTCCCGTGGGTGCTGGAACCGCCGAGCTTCTTCGCGTAGTCCTGGTCCCTCCTGCTCTTCGTCCCGGTCGTCGCTGTGGATCGCTGTCAGGTCGCATTGCTGGCTTCCGGCGGGCAGCATCCATCCCAGGTAGGCGGCATGCTCACTGAGGTGCTCGGTCCGCCAGGCTTCATGGCACAGTCCCGGTCCAGGGTCATCCTTGCTGAATTCGCAGTGTGTCGGGAAACGAGTGGCGTATGCGCCAAACTTTGCTTCGTCAAACGTGCGCTGTTCAGTCCCTTGAGGAGTGAGCGCGGAGATATGGAGGATATGTAGGGATGCAAGGGGCATCCACCCGATCATGTAGGTCAGCATCACTCGCTGCATCGCACAAGGCACGCAAGAATTCGAACCAGGTACGGCTGTAGGGCGTCAGGGCACACCTTCATCATGCTACCGCCATCCCTGTCGAAGACCTCTGCACCGTGCTCGGAGTTGGGCAGGGGGCAAGATGTTATTCACCCCACTCTTCCTGCCCAAAGCCATGATCGTCAAATACCCTCCCTCTGTAACGTGAATACAAGTTGTGGTGATACACGATGGAAATGTTAGTCTGTAATGCCGCGCTGTCTCCCACTCGTCCAAGGGGGGTCCTTCAGCGCACACCACGCTGCTGTGAGTTCCTTCCAACTTTGTCGGTTGTAGGTGCGTTCCCTCCACGGGCCGCCGGCCACTTCATCCATATCCCTTTCCATGTTCATCAACTTTGGGTATATGTGTCCCGGGTGAGTGGTGCCTGTACGGGGCCTCGCCTGTTGGTCCAACCACCAAACCCTGGTGCGGTACGAGTCAATGATCGTGGCTGCGTTTAGGTCTGCATGGAGGCTCCACCTTGTGCGGTGCCCCGCATATGCCCACCACCTCTCCAACCACAAAGTCGACCACCGCTTTTTGGCATAGGTTCGTTCCTCTTTGCTACCCTCATCAGCCATATGCACATCTGCAGCTGGAGACTGTTAATAAGCCCCAGGCTGGCTCTGTCCATCGGCAGCGCTGCCAAGGGCCAAAGGACCGTTCCTCCAAGCACACGCTCCATAAACCGCACACGGCCACCAATGGGGGTCTTAGCTCTCAGCAGGTGCCTCAGCCCTCCCCAAAATTTAGCCCTGGCTTTAGAAAGCAACGGAGCAATGGTCTCCGATGGAGTGATGCCAACCCTGAATGTCATGCCCAGAATGTGGAGGTCTTCAGTGGCATAGAGGAGCTCGCCCTGAACCCTGATAGTACGCTTGCCATTGTGAAATGGTGAGCAGTAGAGTTGGCATTTCTTGGCATTGATGCGCAGGCCAAATTCCTGTAAAACAACTCCCCACTGTGCGACGCGAGACTCGATTCCCTGAATCCCCTGGCTCCACTGCAGTCCGTCGTCCATGTACAACAAGTTGTCCAGGTCTAGCCCCGAGAATGTTCGTGGTTGGTCCGTCCATTTGAACCTGGCGCTGGCTTCATGTAAGCATGTCTCTGCAAGGAAACTGAAGAACGAAGGAGATTCGATGGCCCCTTGCTTGATTCCATCCTGCATGTCAATGACTGTGCTGTCCCAACCGGTTTGTAAGACAGCGTCTGTGCCCCTCAAGAGGTTGTACCAGCACCGAAACTCAGGAGTCATGCCCATACGTTGCCTAAGTCGGTTTGTCAAAGTCCTCCGGTCAACCCGGTCGAAAGCCTTAGCTAAGTCGACCTTCAGCCAGCAGACTCCTTGCTTCCACTCTTGTTCCAGCTGCATCAGGCGAGCTACTGTAAAAAGAAAGTCACAGCACTGTCTGCCCTTACCACTGCACTGTTCCGGCCCCTTCAACCCTAGTAACGGCTCCGACCTGGTAAGCAACATCCTGGTGAAGATCTTGGCAGCTGCGCTGCCCATGGCCAGCGGCCGTAGCTCCCCTGGTTCCGAAGGATACGTTACCTTAGGTATGACCACCATGACCGCCCGATTCCAATCCGGCGGGATGTTCGCAGTGCAGAGTATGCCGTTGTAGAATTCAAGAAGATGCGTCATCCCCCCTTCAGTTGCACAGATCCCTCTCAGCAGCTCAAGGCTCGTCTGGTCCACTCCCACTGCTTTCCCTGTCTTCCCTGAAGCTAATGCCGCCTTTAATTCTTCTTCTGTGAAGGCCTGTACTTCTCCTTTCCATTCCTCCAGAGGTGGAAGTTCGTTGCCCGTCTGGTAGATGTTTGAGAGATGGTCATGTATCGAGCGGTGAGCTTCCCCTTCCCCCTGACACTCCGCATAGTGAGTGTCCCAACCCGTATTCTTAGTTGCCCGGAGCTGTCTCACCTGGTCCCAAAGGCCTTCCATTGCTGCCGTGATTCTTTGCGCCTCCCACCGTCTGCGCGCTAGCTTCCTCTGGTTCTGCACCTCCTTCCATGCCACGCCTGTTTGGCTGAGCCGTGCTGCTGTAACTGCTGCTTTGACTTCCGGCGGGTCCTTGTATCCCTTGTTAGGTTTGGGCTTAGTGCAGGTCCGTGCCATCTCCCGTAGTATGGGCTGGTCGATTTTGTCGATCATGGAGGGTCCTCCAATCCACACCCGAGGTCTAGTACTATGCACAGTCCTCTCCCTGTCCGCTGTCATGTACACCTTGCACTGCAGCATGTCATGATCGGTGCCCAGAGCTTTCGATGTGCCCTCAAAGATGCGTAGTCGGGAAACAAGTGCCCCTCGGCTCGCTATGCAGTCGATCTGCCTTCCCTGCCTTCCGCCCTGCCTAGGTCGGCTCGTCGGCGTCTCGTACTGATCTCGATGAGGGGCTGCGAGTTGTAGTCCTCGACCGGCAACTGCTTCAAGGTACCCTACCGTTTTCCCGTCCCTGCCAACCGGACACACATCTCCGTCTTCCCCTTCTTCCCACCTGATAGGCGAGTTGATGTCTGCGGCAAGGATGATTGGTAATGTCGTGGGCCTCAGTCTATGAAGGTGTTCCTCTACTGCAGCTCTATGCACCGCTTGCGTGCACCCTGGGTCAAAGTGCGCTGAACCCACCCGAACCAAATTCCCGAAGGTGACATGCCGGAGTCGCAGCCAAATCCCTCTCTCCGTGGCAATCCTACGCACAATTTTCCAGCTGAGCTCTTTGTAGATGATTCCAGCCCCTCTCCATCGCCCTTCAGGGCGGTGACTAAGCATCGACCATCCACCAGCCGAGTCTGTGTGCCACCCCGGTTCCCGGCGTGGCACTTCTTGGAGAAGATAAACGATGTGCTCCGTCTCGGACACATCCAGGTCGCGGAGCACCTGTGGCACCGCTGCTTCATCAACGCCTCCAATGTTCCACGATCTTATGTCGAAGTCCCATAAAGGCGCTGGTGGGCCAGCTTGAGCCCCCACATCAGAACCATCTTCGGGTCAGCGGCGCTCCCCTTCAAGTGCTCTCAAGATGTCCTTGTGGGGATGCTTGGTCTCCCTTGCAATCGCCTCGATGTCCACCCAGGTCTTGTGCCCCTCATTCTCGTCCCTCATCAGGTGCTTCTCATGCACCCCCGGCTCACTAGGGCGTGTCGCCGAAGCCACGGTGGACCCCCCAATCCAGCACGTCCCGGTGTTGTACTCCACATCCAGCAGGGAAGCTACATCTTGCCCCAAAGTCGAGAGGGACCTCTTTACCCATGCCGCGTGTGCCGCAACTGCTCTTTCGGCCCTGGTTTTTGAGTAAGTGGCAAAGAGGGTCTTGCCGTGAGGGATGGCGACCGTGTTTCCTGCCAGGCCCATTATCACTGTGTGCTGTGTGCATTCTCTTCCTCACCTGGTAGTCATTTTCCCCCCCCCTGTGGCTAAACACGGCCAGCGCTGTGCTCCTTCTCGGTCCCGTGCAGAAAGGCTCCGCGTCCAAGCAGTCGCGAAGCTGGAGGCGCTCCAGCGCCTCTCCCAGCTGCTGCAAGATGACACTTCTCCTGGTGTCTCGGCTCCAACCTCCGAACACTAGGGTGAATCGGCGGTCACCATCTCGGCCTCCCCCTCCCTTACCTGTCCTGAGCAACTCCGCCACCTGACCCTGCAGCTGCTCCACCTTGTCCTCGATCGCTGCCGCTCGCCTGTCCGCACCGTCTGCCTTGTCTTCCACTCGCTTGAGTTTCTCGTCCGTCTTAGCCTCAAAGAACGACATCATGCCTTCCAAGTTCTCTCTTTGAGCTTTCAAGATCCTGGTGCTATGCGCCTCCAGAAGCCTCTCCATCTGGTCAAGGTCAAGGCCGGCCACCGCGCCTGTACCGCCCTCCCTCTCCCGCCTCTTGCCCCGTGGCCCATCTGCTTCCTCGGCCGCTCTCTTAGGCGAGCTGCCCGAAGTGTCCATCCCGGGCGGAACTTCCAGGTCCTCGACGTCCTCGGGGATCAACCTGTCACTGGCCTCGACGCGGCTGTCCCAGCCACCAAGGGTGATTTTCTGCCCTCCCTTTCTTCTGTCCGACATAGCCCGAACCCCGTTGCCCTCCGAAGACAAAGCTCAGAATCGCCCCCTGCAGCTCTCCCCGGGCCTTGTCCTTCCGCCGAGCAGCGCAGTCTTCTCCAGAATCCAGCCCTCGGAGCGATCCGCCACCTGGCCCTAGTCGGACGCCACCGGCACACCCCTCTCAGCCCTGAAGGGATAAACACAAGGACACACCTCGGCCTTGAGCCAAAAAGGGTTTAGGGTTTAGGGCTTAGGGATTAGGGTTTAGGGTTTAGGGTTTAGGGTTTAGGGCAAAACCCTAATTAACCAGAAATCGATCCCAGAGTAATGGACACTCCTGCTACTAGTCCAAACCTTGCATAGACAGCGGCACACCTAGGGCATAGATGGCTTCAGTGCAGAAAGGGACAAGCAGGATCTGGATTCTGATCCTAAGTGCGGGGGGGACCCGTGGCCCCTTAAACCCGACTAAGTAGTATGGTGCCCCTAAACCCTAAACCCCTATAAACCTCTATAACAAAAACCCCTATAAACCCCTATAAACCCCTATAAACCCCTATAAACCCTAAACCCCCCCCCCGCTAAAGAGCCCAATACCGCAGGGACACAGGAATCTTGCTTAGAATCGGCTCAGGGGCTTTAAGGATGTGGGTAGTTGTCAAAATTATGGTCCCTTTTGGGGTACCCTAAATAATAGGTGCCGTATTCTAATAAGGACCCAAAAAGGGACTCTAATTTAGGGAGTTACCCATGTGGGTTTCGGTTGAAGGCGATCTGCAGGGCTCAATATTCTGATTCAAGCCAGGGTTTAGGGTTTAGGGGTTTAGGGCTTAGAGGTTTAGAGGTTTAGGGTTTAGGGTTTAGGGGTTTAGAGGTTTAGAGGTTTAGAGGTTTAGGGCTTAGGGTTTAGAGGCTTAGGGTTTAGGATTTAAGGGTTTAGGTTTAGAGGGTTTTTTAAGAGGTTCAGGGTTTAAGGTTTAGAGGTTCTTATTTTTAGAGGCTTAGGGTTTCGGGTTCAGGGTCGGGGTATCAGACGGCCGAGCAGGGCACCAGCTCGAACATCTCGACGCCAGCGGGTGGGTCCTAGGCAAAGGGGCGGCTTAGGTTTTTCAATGAAGACTGGGGGTCCAAGCAGTCCTTAATTCGAGGATTTAGGCTTCAAGGTGTGGGCTTTAAGGTTTAGGAAGTTAAGGGAGTAATACGGCTTGGGGCTGCCTACCCACGCCGCACGGCCCCAAACTCTATTTCCCTAATCCTGCATTGTAGCTTCAATCCCGAAAATAAAAATAAAAGATTACGACACGACATTGATGGTGCAGAAACCCTTGAAAATTCAAGACAATCGAGTTTTGGATCCCAAAGGTAAACCCCACACCCTAGACACCTAAACCCCATAAACTCCAAATCCTACACCCTGAACCTTTGAACCCTAACCCCAAACCCTAAACCCTAAACCCTCAACTGTAAATCCTACACCTCGAACTTTTGAACCCTAACCCTAACCTCTAAACCCCAAGCCCGAAACCCGAAACCCGAACCGTTACCAAAACCCCAAGCCGAAACCAAGAAAGGGGCGAGAACGGGGTAGAGATGCGCGACACCCCTCAAGTACTTTGGGTTTAGATTGAGGAGCTTGAGGTCTAAGGTTTAGGGCTTAGGATTTATGGTATCGGGGTTTGCGGTTAGTTAGGGTTTAGGGTTTAGGGCATGGGGTTTGGGGTCTAGGGATTTGAGGCTTAGGGTTTAGGGTTACATACCCAGCACTTACCTTAGGCAAAACACTCAAAACACGTTTAAACTCTCAGACGCCCACACCCTGCGAGCACCTGGGTCCACAAGAGTGCCCGCAGGGTTTAGGGTTTAGGGTTTAGGGGTTTAGGGTTTAGGGTTGAGGGTTTAGGGTTTAGGGTTTAGGGTTTAGGGTTTAGGGCCTAGTTTAGGGAGGACCAGGACGACACTCTAAACCCTAAACCAGCAGGAAACTAATGCAAGGGCCCTCATAATTAGAATAGAGTTTGGGGGTATATTATACGATAAATATAATGAGGACCCCCCCCCGAAATAGTATAGGGTTTAGGGTTTAGGGTTATATTGGTGGAGTTCAGGACCACGTCCTCAAATGTACTGCTGGATTCAGAGCCTCGAACACGAACTAGTCCTCTTGAAAAGTTCACCATGGTATGAATCTAGTTTGAGTAGAGAACAAGTAGTTCAAGCAAGGTTTATGCGGTTTCCAGCGTTCGATGGCCGTCATAAGCCGCTTAATTGATAAAGACTGCATAGTCCAGATGCGTTACCTATGGCATCAGGAGTATGCAGTGGTGCAGTATTATATTCCCTGCAAGAGATGTGGGTTTGGGTTCAAGCGAACCAAACAACACACCGTCACAGGTGGAGACATGCTCCCTGTTGAAGAGGTAACCCTAAACCTCTAACTAAACCATATAAACCCTAAACCCCAAAGCAAATACTTCCGAGTGACGGAAGCAGGCAGCGTCATGTCGACACAGAGTTGACCTTCGGTAGGAGTTTGCCTCGGCGCATGAGCGACAGAGACTCGTCTGCACGCTAAATCCCTAAATCCTAAACCCTAAACCCAAAGCCCCGAAGTCAAGGACCGTAAAGCTTCGTGTACAGTAGCCTTGGCACAGCATAGCAAAAGCAAGCAGCATTTCCTACACTACCCACACCCCTAAACCCTAAACCCGCAACCCAAAATCCTAAACCTCAGCCCGAAACCCGACACCCTAAACTATAAACCCTAAACCTACAGCAAACCCCAAAAAGTTGGAAACCGCATTAAAGACAAATGGTGCTGGGATTCCCTTTGCATTACTCTTAGGGGTTGAGGCTCTTAGGTTCCCAACTTTTAGGCCTCTACTGTAAACCCTTAAGCCCTAAACCCGAAGCCCTACACCCTAAACCCTAAACCCTAAACCCTAAACCTAAACCCTAAACCCTAAACCCTAAACCCTAAACCCTACACCCTAAACCTGAACCCTAAACCGTAAACCCTAAATGGAAAAAGGGCTTGTCCAAAGTCCTCGGCCGCGTTGCCAGGTGACTCGCTGCGGCCAGTCAAAGGCCTGGGCATTGTCCTCATCAGACAGGACGCTTCAGGGTTTGGGGTCTAGAGGGTTGTGGGTCTAGGGTATAGGGCCTATATGTTTTGGGGTGTCGGGGTAATGTTCTGTAGCATTTTTGGGGGTTTAGATCTTAGGGTCTATAGGGTTTTGGGGGGTTACATCTACTTAGGTTTGTAGTCGCTTTCCGGGCTTCCCAGAGCCTGTTGAGGGTTTGGGTTTAGGGTTTGGGGTTTAGGGTTTGGGGTTTAGGGTTTAGGGTTTGGGGTTTTGAGTTTAGGGTTGTTGAGCAGTACACCTTGCGTTATAGGGGGATCCTTAAATACGACTGAGCGTTTGTTACTTGATTAAGGAATGATGGCGTCTGTAAGGCGGCTTCTTGAGTTCTGTTAGGGTTCTTGGGGCCATCGTTTCTGAGTTCGGTTTTGGGGGCCTATTCTTTTGGGTGTGGGTGGGTTTCTTGTGGGCGCCCCGGAAGGTTAGCAATAGAAACCACGTGTAAGAACCCTGAACATTAGACCCTAGACTTTGAAGCCTCGACTTGCTAGCCGTACTAACCCTAGAAGAACTAAAAGCATGTCCAAGCGAGGTATTATTGCAGAACCAGATTCCGAAAATGAAGGTGCTTATACTAAAAACTTACAACAGGCAAGAGCCCAAGCACTTCAAGAAACAAATCTTCAACTCCTAAACCCCGAAAGCAACAAGAAAAACTTGCAGAAACCCTCGAAGAGGGAACCATGAAAGCAACCCTGCGTGCGGACCGTAAGACGATCTCAAGCCCTAAACCCTAAGCCCCCCCTAAAGCCCCCAAGCCCCGAAAATACAGAAAGCATAAGCCCTGAAATACAAAAACCCTCCACCCCAAACCCCAAACCCCAAACCCTAAACCCCAAACCCTAAACCCTAAACCCTCAAAAGCCCTAATCGGAGAGCCGAGTGTCTGCGGGCACGACGCGGACCGTTTGTGGGGGATCCTCAGTTCTCTTACTCAGAGACCCCAAGTCCTTTAAGGGCACCTCTACGGATTCCTATAAGGTTTAGGGTTTAGGGTTTAGGGTTTAGGGTTTAGGGTTTAGGGTTTAGGGATTGCTCGACGGGTTCCTTTAAGGGTTTCGTTAAGGCTTCCTTTGAGGGTTCCTTTAAGGATTCCTTTAAGGGTTCCGTTAAGGATTCCTTTGAGGGTTCCTCTGAGTGTTGGGTGGAGGGGGGGGTTCAGGTCGTGGGTTGAGGGTTTTAGGGTTTGGGTCCCAGTTTTGGCTCACCTTTTGATGAGGGCTTTAGGGCAGTGCGTTCTTTTTGTTTTGGGGACGATATCTTGTGGAACTTCTACTAAGAGAGGCTCCAAACAGCCGTCCCTAAACCCTAAACCCTAAACCCCCGAATCCCTTGAGTAAGGAAGATTGCTGAGATTGCGAAAGGTCTCTTTGTCAGGATGCCTCAGTCATGCTTTTAAGGGACATTGAACCCTCTACACCCCCCTATAAACCACCAAGAATCGATCACGAAACCGAGCCGAAACAAACAAAAAAACTGGGAATCCTAAACCCTGAATTCAAGGAAACTACAGGTGGGGAGTTTAGGGTATATAGGGCTTCTATAAGGCTTCCATAGGGTATATACACCTTCTATAAGGCTCCTATAACGGTAACTACCCACCTGAAAATGTCCTAGACTGAACCCTAAACCCTAAACCCGAAACCTTAAATCCTAAACCCCAAACCCTAAACCCGACACCGTAAACCCTAAACCCCAAACCCACCCTAAACCCGAGATCTTAAGCCCTAAACCCCGAACCCTAAACCCGAAACCGTAAACCCTAAACCCGAAACCCCCGAAACCCGGAACCGTGAACCCTAAACCCTAACCCAGGACTTGGGCTTTGGGTAAAGGGTTGCGAGGTTTAGGTCTTTGTTTGGAGAGCTTGAAGTTGTCTTGTTGAGGGTTTTTGGACTTTTGAAGGTCCATGCGGAGCTTAGGGCGTTGCGGGGGTTCCGCGAAGTTAGGACAGTTGGGATCATACACGTTCTCGTCTCGGGAATGCGGTGAGAACCCCAAGCCACTGGTCCGAATTCCTGCCACTCCTGAGCTGAGAAAATGGACATTCATGGGGTAGGGCGAGGGGTTTAGGGTTTAGGGCGTGGGCTTAGGGTTTAGGGTTTAGGGTTTAGGGTTTAGGGGTTAGGGTTTAGGGTCTATATGCAACCCAGGATCCAGGAGAGCCGTGTCGTAGTTGTTCGTCTCAACTGGGATGCACACCTCACACATCTTCGTATTCCCTTCCACCAGGCGCGGCCGCATGCACTCCTCCAATCAGCCGCTGCTTCGAGTTTGCAGACAAGGAATACAAGTAATGTCGGGGCCCTGGTATTAGAATAAGGCCTTGGGGTATGTTCTGTAGTAGTATATTATTACTACAAGGAACCCTAAGGAATCATGTAGGTACTTATTTAGGCTTCTATATCAGAAGCATTCTCAGCAACCTAACTTTTAGTCTGAGGGCCGCAGACATTCTGAAACTGTGATACTGGAGCAATGAAGCATGCTTCAGGGTCTTACAGGGTGTGGAGTCGAGGGTTTAGGCTTTAAGGTCTGATAGGGTATGGGGTTTAGGGTTAAGTCAGTATTTCTCCCAACAAGGCCTGAGAAAGCTCGACAAAACCCCTCTACACAACCCTAGACCCTGAACCCCCAAAACCGCGACTCCAAAAACACTAGCTCGAACCCTAAGCCCTAAGCCCTCAAACCCGGGCTCAAACCCTAATCCCTAAACTTTAACCCTAGACCTCAAAACCCCTAAACCTAATGCCGAGACATCCGGACACTTATTTCCCCAATAAGCCGGAGAAATACAAGGTTGAACTTTAAAGTTACTACTAAGTTTTAATAACCCCAAAAGTTAAGAGGTTGGGTATTGGAGAACTACGTCCCTAAACCCTAAACCCTAAACCCTACCAATCCCTAAACTAAACCTTAGCCCTAGACCTTAGAACCCTAAACCTAAAGCCTTGACACCCTGACAAGGACGAAGTAAACCCCTAAACCTATAAAACCCCTAATATAGGGGCCTTAATAATTGGAATATGGTTTTAGGTTATATTATACTAAAAATATAAGAAGGAAGCCCCAAAATTTCATAGGTAGCCAATAAGGCCCCTATACTAAACCCTAAAGCCCTCAGAAGTAGACTAGAGTTTTGGTGGAAATTACACTATAAATATAAGCAGGGACCGCAGCCCCCGGTCCTTCGACTGCCCTGGAACGATTCGAACCTCTGGAGACGGAAGCGAGCAATTCGGTCCTGCGCTCGTGCTTGAAATGTAGGGGCCTTTAAGCCCTAAACCCCCAGAAAACCCAAAAACCCTAAACCCCTAAACCCTGAAAACTAAACCCTGGAGATTTGTTTTGTGGAATACTGAAATTTAGTATTGGGGCAGGACGGGGCTCAGTGTTTACTCAATGCTTCTATATGACTGCTTTCGAGTCTTGTAGGGTATGGGGTTGAAGGTTTAGGGTTTAGGGTTTGGGGTCTTTTAGGGTATGGGGTTGTGGGCTTAGGGCCTTAGAGGGTTTGTGTTTGGGGTCCTAAACCGAGTAATAGTTAGAATACCACAAAGAAGCCCTATGGTGCAGGCTCTTAGTTGCTGAGCTCATAGGCCCTTCCCCCAAAAAAAGAAATGGTATACTTTCAGTTCTACAGGTGATAGCAGTGTCCAAAAACGCGTAAAAGTATACTCATCAGCAACTAACCCCAAGACTCTAAGGACTCATATTCTAAGGCTTTTGGGCCCAAAGACCATACTTCTGGGCTATTTTGAGCCTTGGGGTGAGGATTCAAGGCTTCAGGTTCGAGGGTGCAGGTTCTGAGGTGTCGGTTTGGTCCCTTGTGGGCTTTGGGAAGGCTGGGAATATCTTGACTAATGTAGGGGCCTTGATAATTAGAATAGAGTTTTGGGGTTCCTTATTATAACTCCTTTTTAATCTACCCCAAACCCTATTCTAACTAGTCAGGCCCCTATATTGAGGCTTCTTCGGTCGCGCAGACTGAGTTGGGCTTCGGGGTTCACAGGCTTGAGGCTTCACGGCTTTAAGTTGGGTACTGCCCCCATACAGTAACAGTCTATAACAGGGCTGCTATTAAGGGTCTTATATTTCTGTTCAGCTGTGACTGAGTGGGTGCGGTATCCAAGTTTTGAGTTTCAAGGCCTCGCGTGTACCTTCAGAGACAAGAACCTAGCCTGTCAAAGGAAATGTACGATACGAGGAAGGTATTCTTGGAACCCCGCAAGCCCGTAGCTTTCTAGGGCTCAGGTAAGGTTTATCTTTAAGGGTTTGGGGTTAAAGCTTGTGGGGTGTGGGGTTGACGGTGTTGGGTTCGGGATCTGATTGCCCCCGTATGACGTAGCAGGAGAAAAAACCCCGGCAGTCACAAGTAGCGCCAGGAATAGGAGGACAACAATCAAGACGACAATACCAACAACAAGCACCCTAAGCACGCCTAAATCAGCGGCCTGCATACAGCTCAGGGGCTAGGAGCCCTTGTTCGGTGTTTATGGTTTAGGCATCTGGGATACGCTTTACGTTTTAGGGTTGAGGGGATCTACTTGGAGAATCATGCGAAGTAGTAAGTGGGGTTAAGCACCTCCATTGGGGTTGCAAGTAGTGTTACGTGTACTTGCCCGAAGGATAACCCTGGCTACTAAGTCCAATGACCCTTTACGTAAATTCTGGCTACCGGCTCGGGATTTTAGATTCGCGCCATGTAGGGCTTTAACAACTAGAATGGGGTTTGGAGGTATATTACAATAATTACAACATGCAACCCCCAAATAGCACAGGCAACTATTAAGGTCCCTATATCATTGTTTCAAGCCAAGGATCTAAGATTGAGGGTCGCATTGGGGTTTCGGGTTCCGGATTTAGCACTTAGCGTTTAGAGTTTAGGGCCTTACCCTAAACCCAAAGCTCTAAAACCAAAACCCTACACCCCAAAAATACTATACCCCAAAACCACAACCCCATACCCTAAACCCTGAAACCCTAAACCCTAAAAACCTAAACTCCTACACCCTAAACCCCTAAACCCTAGACCCTAAACCCCTAAAACCCTAAACCCTAAACTCCTAAACCCCAAACCCTAAACCCCTAAACCTCAATGTCCTCGTCGCCTGGTGAGGGCTTAGTCCAGAGGGTAGTATTTGTTTCCGAGTCCCTCACATACAAGATGCAATCAGCGGGAACCCTTTCACGACACAAAATACCTTCTGACTCCGTTTCAAAGAGGTAAGCGTGCTTCAAGACTTCCACTGTATCGAAAACGAGTTCGACGTGCAAGTTTGCGCGCACCCCCGCTCTATTCCCGAGCTCGGACAGCGTGGCCTTGGCGAAATAGTTATGATATTTGCCAGAGTCGCGAAATCCAGGAATGAGGCCATCTTCAAGAATTTGGAAAGCTGCGTCGTGCGTTGTACGGTGGTACAGACGCGGTGGGAAGCCTTCATCACCACGGCACAGGAACGGCTTGCCTTTATAGGCAGCTGGAACCCGGTCGACTGTTCGCTTCCTCGGGTCAAGCCACACGGTTGCGATGCTTGAGTCGTCGACTTTGTCCATGATCCGTGCACTGTGTCCGTGGCTCGCGCTGATCCACAGAGGCCAGATCCCACAATCGATGTAATCATTGCGAGGATCGCCAACGTGTCCAAAAAGAATAAAGCGGCCTTTGTTGTCGTGGGCAACCAGAGACAGGATCATGCGATGCCCAATTTCGACTTGATGGCGCTTCTTCAGTTGCTGCAACAGCTCGTCCACGCGAATCCATTTGCCAACGCGACTGTGAGAGTCGATGTTGGATCCGCGCACGGCGCCGATCATCCACTTGGA
>CAJNDV010021158.1:14469-32889 GCA_905221635.1 Symbiodinium sp. CCMP2456
GGGGGGGGGGTCGCATCACCGAGCGTCTACTTTGGGATTCGTGATCATGTTGACTCGGGATTGTTGAGGTTTGATTGCTGAAGCTGAGTAGAACCGTTCTTTCTGTATTACTGGGTGCTTGCAAAATCGAGTGTCTACATGGGGAACGGCTGGTTTTGATTTTCTGTTTGATGCGATGTCGCTAATGTGTTTTAGGAGCGGGTGCTTGCTAAATCGAGCATCTAGATTGGGAAGGGCTGGTTTTGATGTGCTGTCATGCCATTGATGTGTGTCTCGAACGGACGCTTGTGGAATTGAGCGTCTACATGGGCAAGAATGACTGGTTTTGATATGTGAACTCGGAGCTAATCACGTGGCCCTGTAGAAAATAGGTCCAGCTCATCCAAACCAGTCTCGGTCACACTGTTTGGCTCTGGGTATACGCACGCGCACAGACGGACATACATAGGACATAGAGACAGAGACACACCTACATGGGCAATGGCTGGTTGGGCCGTGCTGTTAGCCACTGATGTCGAGTGGATGCGCAGCCTTGCTGACGCAGCGTCTACATGGGGAAAGCCATGTTGATGTGACCATGATGTGACACTCTCGCATCGCACGCGCGTCCCCTAGAACAGCTGTTTTCCAACAAGGCGTTATGCGACTTAGCTGTACGCTGTACATGCACCTCGAGGGTGTGGTCTCCCAAGATATCCCAAGATCAACGCTCGGTACGCGCACTTCGCGTGTGTTTGCATGCCAAGGATCATCCAAGATAAGGCAAGCAGAATTCGCTATGCGTACAAAGGGACGTCGATTCCCGCAAGACAATGGCAGCGTCTACTTATTCGCGACTCGGTGCCGACATATATTCTCAAATGCGAAGAAGCTCTGGAAAACCCAGTATCCGCGAAGCATCCTGGCAATTGAGCTGGAGTGACTTGGAGCGTACAATCAGCATCCACAGGGGTTCTTGCATCTACTCATATGTATTCTTGCCACTAATGAGGCTTCTCAGCCCACGGTGCGCAGGGCACGCGGCATTTCAAGTGCAAGCCGCGAACACTCCAAAAATGCGTGTGCCCTTGCAGAATGGCTAAAGTTTAACTGTTGTTGGGCTGACATCACCCCGCTTGGGGTGACTTCACTCCTATGCCGTGTGCCGCAAGGCTTGGGGCGACTTTACGCCAGCTGGGGCGACGTAAACCTAGTGCTTGTTTTTGATTGCTGCTTATATGACATGATGTGATATAAGAATATACTGTAATACTATATTGTATCATTTTATATTATAGTATAGTCTAGTATAGTATAGTATGTCATAGTTTTATTATATCTGAGATATGAGAAACATGAAGATCATGCGTGAGGTAGCAGTGCAAGAGTGATGGGAACAGTGTTTCACCTCGACGACTCTTTCGGCCACGGTATTCGATGCTTGCTGGTTGCACGGACTCCGCATGGTCTCGTCTCTTCTTCTTGTTATTGTTGTCTGTAAAATTTTCGCCGCATATAGATTTCGAGCTGTTGTGCAACCGTTCTTTCATGAGCTAGCATGCCACACAGGGTGAGGCCTCGCACACTTTTGAAGTTTGGAGGTTTGGGGTTTAGGGGAGTTCTTGTGGAAAGTTGCGTGCCCCCCCCGTGCTCACTGCATTCGACCACGTTCTATACACTGTTCTGTGCGAGAAGCAACCGGGAGCACAATATTTATGGGCCCTCCGGCATCGAATTGACCAGACCCTCCAAAACCGCTTCACTAAGGATATACTCCTTAGAAACTATAGAAGGATCCCGAATATGCTTGGTAAGGTATGTTCCTCAGGTAAAGGGTTTTGAAAGATCTCGAAATGTCTAAACCCTAAACCCTAAACCCCTAAACCCTTAGCCCTAAACCTTAAACCTTAAGCCCTAAACCTGAAAGCCTAAACCCTAAACCCTAAAGTGAACCCGAGGTTGACATGTCTACCTTTTTGCGAAGGAGCAAGGCCGCGACCCAAGTCCGAAGAGTGTAGCGAGTGCGAAAGGAGAGTAGTAATGCTAAGAGCATGATCAAATACCATTCCTGCTCGTAATAAGACTAATAATTAGACGAAGCATAAGAGCCATAATAAGTCTGATAATCATAATATACATGATAAGCATGACAATCATGATTTTCATGAGAATCATCATAGTCACAATTAGTAGTATCAACGACGCAAATAGTAATGATAATGTTAATACGAATGATGACAATAATCCTAGTTACTACGTCGAATGTTCTTTCAAGTAGATCGTGTCCAGGGATTGACTGAATAAGTTTGTGCAGTTTTTTTCAACTTCTGCTTGCAGACATCCATGCAGGGTTGCAAGTTCGCGAATTCACGGGGATTGAAATTATGCTCGCTCGAGCTGTGCCTGGAGGCGAGTGGCCTGCGTTTGCGGCCCAAGTTGTGGGAAGCTGGGTGACTTGTCCTTTCCCTGCGGCCTGCACCACAAAGAATTCGCTAAAGCTCTGACAGATGGCCATCCGTCAGGTGCCCGTACACGTGGCATGCGACGTCCCAGATGGGATAGCGCTTCATATGGAGGATGTTGACGGCATCGGCGTCCCGAGTATGTCGATGGCTGTTTCCATGAAATTGAGCCTTCCTATTCATGACCTTCTCAAGATGTTGGTTTCGTGGCAGGAGCATGAGGCTCGGTCCATCCAGCATGTGCCTTCGCCTCAGGCGGCCGAGGAGAGCCACAGAGAGGCGACGGAACTATGCGAATCAGCCAACTTCGGGCCGGTTCCTCTTCGAAACTCCCCGGCATATGTGGCGTATAAGGCCCAGAACGGCTGGGAGCGGATCTCCGCTCCCAGGGTCGTCGTGCTGGAAGACGAGATGAAGCTGAGAGCAGCCGCCTTTCAGGCCTTGCCTCTTCCGGAACACAGGGCCAGGAGCTATGCAGACTTCAAGGAAGACCCGACTTCTGCGTCCGTGGGCCCCTCCGTCGCCGAGGCAACGGCCGACTCTGCGATGTGTAGCCCAGGCCCAAGCCGCCCAAGCCCAAGGCCTTTGTTGTCTCCCAAGGCGCCGCCCCCTGGCTGGAAGTCGCCGGCGCCAGAAGCACCACGCCGGAGATCCGCGCCGGTCCTGTTAGCAGTGCCAGAAGACGGCCCGGGCTGGAACATTTGAGAGGAGGTGGGCACGGCCGCGGAGTTCTGTGATGTGATGGGTTTGGCAAAAAGTGCCATGTAGCAAGTAAAGCAGACGAGTTTAAGCCACTTTTTGTAGTTAGGTGGGAGAAGATCCCGAAGTCCCGGGGATGCTAGTAACGCATGACACGGGCTTCCCGGAGACAGTGTGAACCGGAGACGCCAGGGTACAAAAGAATCTCCAGGAAACTGCTGGGGTGATCGAACAGTGTTGTACTGTAACTTTAGTGTAGTAAAATGTACTATGATATACTCTAATAGGCTCCGGGTTGTGCTTCCCGGGTTTTGGCCGGTTAACTTGGGCTTCTCGACCAGGCCCCGGATGTTGGTGCCCGGATCCGCCATATCATCACGAGGTTGCAGAGCCTTCTTCCACGGCCCCTACGTCAATGATAGGATTTGTAGGACCCTTCTCCTGAAGCATGCTGCATAATACAAAATGACGCCAAGCTGAACTCAATTCGCTCAGGTCGATATCAAGCAGGTTGGCAACTTCCTCGGGGAGGCCGAAAACCGGGGAAAAACATGAAGTGCATAATAAGCAGCTAAAGACATCGGCGTCCATAAGGTCTCTATAACTACTCTACTTTTACGCCACCAAACCATGCCAAACCCTATTCCAAGAAATTAAGGGCCCTTGTTAAGCCCAACGCTGCGAGCCGAATCCTTTCAGTTTCCGGCTTCGCACGGTGTCTTTGTCGGGGTTTAGTCCTAGGTAGTATGATGGAGACCCCTTCAAGGGGACCCTTCTTAACCCTGCTTATGGCTTTCTTAACAGAGACCTTAGTCAGAGGGTCTTTTTTCAAGGGTTCCCCCGCTATGCAGGGTTTCGGGGCCTGTGATCATTTGGCGAAGGCCCCAAGCAGCCATCTTCCACCCACTCAGGCCTGCATGTTACGCCCACATGCGGACAGCAGCGGCCAGAACCTCCGAAATGAGTTCGCTCAGCCTGTGTTCACAGACCTGCACACATTGAGCTCACAGCTTAAGCAGGAATCGGGCTCGCAGCCGAGCTGACACTCTAGTGCCAAGAGAGCCGAGAAGCCCTGATCTCCAAACACCCAAGCCCTAAACCCTAAACCCCCTACAGTAGAAGTCAAAAAATTCCTTAACAGTAAGGTAACATGTAAAGGTAGTCCCAGCAGTATTTTTCCTAGTAAACCCCAAACCCCTAAACCCTAAGCCCCCTAAACCCTACACCCTAAACCCCAAGCCCCCAGATCTGTTCCCTCTCTCGCTCGGAGCACTGAATGGAGGCCTTCTCGCTCTCTCATACGATTCGGCTGGAGTTTTTGAATTCGGTGGCTGGGCACTCAGCAAAGGAAGACTCAGGGTGAAAGGGAGCAGACAGGTAGTGTAGAGAATTTGAAAAAAGAGAACTTTCGCGACTGAGGGACCCTGAACTCAAGCAGCCCGGCTTCCCGCGAAAGGTCCTGCAGAACACTGGTGTGGTCTCTGCGCTGATCCAGGCTGCGTGGGCCGAAAATCCAGCACCCCAAACCCAAAGTGCGAGACTATCCCCTTCTACTACCCTCTACAGTTCTAGTGTTGTGTAGTATGCCCAAAGCCTTCTTCTATTCCCTTCATGGCCCCTGCATTCTGCTTAGCACACTTGTCGCTCGCTCGAGGATCCAAAGCTTTGGAAAGCGCTTGTCTCGACATCGCACGCGTGCACATCTGCGTTTTTTCTGTCTGAATCTCTGTGCGTGTATTATGTAAACATGTACATATACATATATACATATGTATATAGAAATATATGTATGTATATATATATATATATATACATGTAGATTCATATGAATATACATATACCGCGTGCACCTATGCATGAGTCATCTGTCTGTCTATCCACCTATCTCTTTCTCTCTCATCTTACATATATATATATATTATATCTATATATCTATATATATATATAATGGATCTCTCTCTCTCCCTCTCTCTCGTGCTCTCTCTAGCTCTCTCGTTGGCTCGTTCGTGTGTGGAGTCAGGAAAGTCTCCGTGCTTTGAGTATGCCCCCTACTTGGAGGATCATGGGGCTTAGTTTAAGCCCCATCACAATTATAAGTATAGTTACCTTACTTATAAGTCTAGTTACTAAGTGCCATGATCCTCCAAGCAAACCCTGAACTCCAAGCCAATTGCAGGTCTTCCACATGCTCCAGCTGCCCGATGACCTGTCGCCTGCATGTTTGGGAGGGTTATTCGGCATTGGGCTCTAAAATCCAAAATCCAGGGATGCTTGTTTCCGGTTTAAGGGTAATACACCGGCCTAAATGATTGCCAATACTACTTTTTGAACACCTTCTTCTAGATGCAGTATTATAATAGAACCCAAAAACCCTATTCTAGTTATTAAGAGTTTGAGGTTTTGGCTCAGGGTTTGGAGTTTAGGGCTCAGGGGGCTTCAGGTTTCATGGGTCCCTGGTGTTTTTGAGGCACTCTTGGACTCCCGGGCCACTCGAAACTTGGCACCATTCTAGGTAGGCCTTCGGCTCCTTTTGGGCTTAAAGAGGGGCTTCTTTGTACCTTGAGCCCTCAACCAAAAAGCCCTAAACCCCGTAAGCCCTAGACCCTAAAACCCTGAACCCCTAAAGCCCTTACCCCCCAAAACCACACACAAACCTGAGTCTTGTTCAAAAGGCTTTGAAGGGCCAACCTCGGTCTTAGACCGATGGGACGTTAGGCCGCCGGCGCCTGCTTTTGGTTGCTGAAGGTTTAGGGTTCAGTTAGGGTTTAGGGTTCACCGGTTTTTCGGCCAGGCAGAAGATCAATCGACTGGTGCATGGCGTCGCGAGGATATGGTGGAGGCACCAGGGAAGCTTCAAGCCTTTGGGGTTAAGGGTTTGGGGTTCAGGGTAAAGGGTGATCATGCAGGCTTCCGCCGCCGAAATAGGGATTATCTGTCCGGGATGCTCTCGGGTGAGGGCTTCGAATCCCTGAGCGGCTGAAACAAAGAAGCCAGAATAGTTTCTAGTAGTATTCAAGGTTCGGGCATGGATGCTCTGGTGCACGGATGAGGTCTTTGTGGATGCTATTGCGGTTCGAGCATGGGCGCTCTGGGAAGCGTTTGAGGCTCTGCTAAGGATCAATACTCTTGCTTGTGGGGTCAAAAAATCTTACCCTTTCTTGTGTAGGGTTCCCCACGATAAACACAGTATATTATGCCCCAGTGCAGTTTTGAGGGCCTCGATAGTTCCCTCTCTGGAGTTCTTTTGCTCCTTTCTCTAGATGGGAAGTTCTCTAAATTAGGGTCCTTTTTTAGCTCCCCAATATATACGGCACCCTCATAAAAAGGACTCTGAAAGGGACCCTGATTTAGCGAACTACCAAGATACTGACGAGGCAGCACGAGCGCATGCAGCGTGAAAGCTCTGGCGTGGCGACCTCATGGGGCTTAGGGCCCGAGGTCTGACAGTTGAGGTTAACTTTCTTTAGGGTGTACATGGGCTTGGGGTTTAGGGTCTGACGAAAGTCATTCCGTTTCTCAGCAGGACATAACATCCCAACCCTGGTCGGTGCAGGTGGTGTACATGTAGGGGGCCTTCATAATTAGAATCGGTTTTTGGAACCATTTACAGTATAATAATAACAAGGGGGGCTCTAAATAATTTAGGTAATTATTTAGGCCGCTACATTGGCTGAAAGTTCCAGTGTTTCCGAGCGCAGCCACTGTTTTGTTTACATCTCCTCAGCCCTTTCAAAGCACGGAACTGAGGAGACACGTTACTTCAGAGAGCGAAGGAAGCTGCTGGTGAGGTTCAGGCTGCTCCAATGTCCCAGTAAGATACCAGACTCACAGACCCTTTTCGTGTCTGAATCAATCATGCAGCGCTCTGCAACCCCTGCTAGTTTCGTGTTGATGTGCATAGCTGTTCACACGTGGTGTGTGGTATGTAGTCAATCTTTGCATACGAGCTAAAGACTACAAGTAGAGGAATCAAATCCTGAAATGTTGAAGATGCGGTGCCTGCTCAGCTCTGTGGTATGCACAGATTTTTTATCGCAGAAATATCGCTTTCGCTTGGCTGCCAGAAAACGTGATTTGAACTTGTATCTTTTGGACAAGGAAACAGCCAAGCTATTGTCTGCGGACGCGCGTGATTCACAACAAGACAAATGTGACACATACGTGTATGTGTACATCTGTACATCAAGCGAATTAATCTGACGTATAGATAGTCTATAATTTACAATAAGTACTTACTTATTCTAAATTATAGACTATTTCTTATACGTCTGATTAATAATCTAGAATATAACAGAAGCTTGAGAAAACCCTCCGACCTTCCCATGAGGCAGTGGCACCCCGAAAGCCACCCGCCATGGAGAATGGCGCCGTTCAGCTCAGTCTCTCCCAGGCTCCTTCAGGGCTGCGTTCAGGGTTTGGGGTTTAGGGTTCAGGGTTTAGGGTTCAGGGTTTAAATTAGGGCTTAGGGTTCAGGGTTTCGGGTTCAGGGTTTGGGGTTTTAGGGCCGCGGGCCGAGGGTTTAGGGCTGAGAGTCCTGCCACTTCTTGGACTTTTGGGGCTGAAGGATTTCCTAGCAGCAGTGGCAAAAGAAGTATCAGAGGCGGCAGCAGCAACAGCGACAGCATCAGCAGGAGGAGACGAGAAGCAATGGGAGGGTCGCAGCAGTTGTGGTGCTGGTGGTGGTGATAGCAGCAAGAGTGTTGTAGATAGCAGGTAGTAGCTTGTAGCTAGCAGATAGCAGCTAGAATTTAGCAGTTGCCACTCGTAGTTTCCAGTTGGCATGTGGTAGTCACCGCTTGGTGGTTCGCAGGTAATAGACAGTTGCCGGCAGCTGGTTGTTAGTAGCAAGAATTTAGTAGCTAGTAGCAGAAGCCTCGGTGCGAACACCAGGGCCATCGTCCCTTTCATTTCTGAGCCGTGCAGGAGCTGAATGGTTTGGAGCTTAAGCAATACCTCTCCGGCTCGGATGTCTTGCACCAGGTGGGGCCCTGTTTCATATAGGGGCCTAAATAATTACCAACACTATTTGGGGGGCTCCTTACTATGATCCACCCCAAAACCCTGTTCTAATTATTAAGGTCCCTCTTTTGTTGTTTTGGCAACTTTGCTGTGGGAGACTACGAGTGATGAACTCTGATCAGTTGGGTAGATTATGCCATAAAAGCGAATAGTACTGGTAGCTGTTTAGATTTCTCTATTGCGGTTCCGAAGGCTCTATACTGGTTCTATGGTCCGGAACAGTAGAGGAATCCTTGAGGTTCGTTATCATTCCGAGCATGAAGGCCCCAACGCGTTCAACCATGCTGTTTCAGCACCCTAAATGCTCGACCCCGAAACAAACGGAAATCCGAAGTTCAAAAAGCTCCAAAAGCAGAAAAGTCAGAGGCAGAGGCACGAACTGAAAGGCCCCAAGAGAAGCCCACGGCAGCCTTTAAACCCTGAATTAGGGTCTAGGGTTAGGCTTGGGGTTTGGGGTTTAGAGATAAAAACCAAATGCACGGAAAAAAGGGCCCTTGAATGAAGAAGCGCCTCTTTTTGCACCTTCCCCTAAAACCACAGCCCCTTTGCCTGCAGCTGATGTTCTCCACCGTCATGCTCCATTGGTACCTCTACAGGGACGGCCCCAGCGGGCAGAAGAAGGCGCGGGTAGTGACTTTGATGTTGTACTATAGTATCCTATACTACACTGCACCACACTCTCCTATACTAGACTACACTATACTATAGTATACTTTTCCAGGGCCCCCTCCTGGAGCCCACTAGCGGGCTTTGCGAGGGTTTAGGGCTTAGGGTCTGATGGCCAGGAGTTTCATAAGACCCGCGGATGAAAGGGTGAAGTTGCGCTCTCTTGAAACTTTTTTTCCTTCTTCTCGGGAGTCCAGGAAAAGTGCCCTTGGATCCCCAGGACATGGACTTTGACACGTGGCAGCGGCAAAACCGCGGCATTGAGACCAACGGCACGAATGTGCCGGACCACGTGCAGCAGCAGGTCTATGCATTGGTGAACAAGGCTGGGAGAGCTCTTCGTAGAGCCTAAAGCGTACCCTAGGACCTGACATCCCTGAAGCCTTAACGCCAAAGCCTGCACCCTGCAGATCCTTCTAGAAACTCCTATAGTTACCCGAACCCCAAATCCTCGACCCCAAACTCCTGAACCCTAAAGCCTAAAGCCCCCAAAACCTACACCCTAGATCCCTAAAGCCACAAAGCCCAGATCCCTAAGCCCAGATGCCTAAACCCTAAAGCTCAAAGCCCTAAAGCCAAAACCCCCTAAACCTTCTTATTGCAAAACCGTTATGATTCTGTTCATGCTTATTGATGTTACCTATAGTTGTCGTGATTCTTGCTATGAGTATCATGAATTCTGTTCTAATAATTATCATTATTATCATTATTATCATTGTACTTATGCTTAGTAATACTACTATGATTATCATTCTTATTTTTTATTTATCATCAGTATTGCAGCCCCAGAGACGCAGAACCGAACTTTCTCCAGGCCTTCATTCCTGAGCTGGCCGTCGCTTCGGCGCAAAAGAAGCCGGAGGGGCCCCGCCCCGAGCTGCCCTTCCTTGGCTTCCTTTGAGGGCTCCTTCAACCCTAAACCCTAAACTCTAAACCCTAAACCCTAAACCCTTCAACCCTAAACCCTAAACCTTAAACCCTAAACTCTGAACCCTTCAACCCTAAACCCTTCAACCCTAAGCCCTAAACAGGGTTGGGAGTCTTGGGGATCCTTTAAAGGCCGCTACCAAGCAGAACAAGGGTACTTTCTAGCACCTTGCATCGATGCCTGGGAAGCTCCCACAGGGTTTTAGGGTTTTAGGGTTTTAGGGTTTAAGGTTTGGGGCTGAGTGTTTAAGGTTTAGGTTTTAGGGTTTTAGGGTTAAAGGTTTGGGGCTGAGTGTTTAAGGTTTAGGTTTTAGGGTTTTAGGGGCTGAGTGTTTAAGGTTTAGGTTTTAGGGTTTTAGGGTTAAAGGTTTGGGGCTGAGTGTTTAAGGTTTAGGTTTTAGGGTTTTAGGGTTTAAGGTTTGGGGCTGAGTGTTTAAGGTTTAGGTTTTAGGGTGTTAGGGTTTAGGGTTTGAGGTTTAGGGTTTAGAACCAGAGTGTCTCGCACAATACAAGAGTACTTTTTCAGGCTTACCTTAAACCGAAATGACCTGCCTTTTGAAGTCCTTGAGTAAGGAAATCATAGTGAGGAGCTCTAAAAAATCAGGCCTTATAGGCTTCAGGTAGGGTTTTGGGTTGTTTCAGGGCTTCGGAGTTTTTATCGGATCTACAAGGGTTCTTGAGGAGATTCCAGAGCAGACTTGGATCCAGCAACTCCCCCCTTACCCCGCCCGGGAAAGGCACACTCATCTTTAATCAAGAAGCCTAAATAAATACCAATACCGTTTTGGGGTTCCTTATTATAGTTATGGTATAGTATACCCAAAAGCTTATTCTAATTATTGTGGCCCCTACATTACACAAGTTGTGGGTAGCGGCTAGCGTTTCCCTTAGGTAGGGATCTCTGGGACCATTGGGTTTTTAGGGTTTTTAGGGTTTAGGGTTTTAGGGTTTTAGGGTTTTAGGGTTTTAGGGTGTGGGGTTTTTCGTTTTCGAGGGATGGACCTGCCCGATCGGGTACTTCGGCCTTCCTTGAGGGTTAGTTAGTGTGGGTGTTACCAAAAGCTACACTACTTTGTTAGGCAGTGACACTTAGACTCAATTCTTTTCTGTGTCAGGGAGGGCAGATTCTTGTCGGAGTGCGAATGAATGCGAGCTGTATCACCATATCGTCCTCATGTAACTACATTCAGGCCTCTTTTCGTGGAGTTTCGAACTCGATTCAGCTGCATCCCCAGCCCCCAAACCCTAAGCCCCTAAAAACTAAACCCTAAGTCCCTAAACCGCTTGGTGCCAGGGGGCCAGATGAGGGAGGGGGTCCTGGAGAAGTTGCACCCGAAAGGTCCAGCCAACCGAGTCAGTTCGGGTCTGGATGTTTACCGGAACTCTAAATTTTAAATGAACCCTAAGCCCTGAGCCGGTGGAGGGGCTACTGAGCTTTCGGATTTGAGGGCTACATTTGAGATCTGAGGCTGTCTTGTTCGCACTCTCCTGGCCCCCCCCAGTCCTCGCTGCACGTCGGCCCGGAGATGATACACGTATGTATCCATACGTATGCATGCTTGCTTGCTTGCTTGCGTGCTGCTTGCTTGGTTAGTTGTTTACTTACTTAAAGATTTCATGACAAGCTATCTGACTCTTCGTTCAAGAATGTACCTAAACATCTAACCATTGATTAGTTCATGACCTAAGCACACAACTAAGTGAATTAGTCAGTAAGAGAGCTGGCAGCTGTAAGTGCATGCATTTACATACTGGTGGTATGTGTATGCGTGCATACCTGCATACATACATACATACATACATACATACATACAGACAGACAGACAGACAGACAGACAGACATATAGACATGGATGTAGATATACATGCATGCATGTATGCTTACGTACGGACGTGCATACATGCATGCATGTTTGCATTCAAGCATACACGCACACACTTGCAAATACAAGCGTTTGTGTATGTAGATGTATGTAGATGTATGTATGTATGTATGTATGTATGTATGTATGTATGTATGCAGGTATGTAGGTCCTACATATCTATATGTGTGTGTATGTATATTTCGATGATACAATATATAATTACACAAACAAACAAAAAGTATATATGTATATACGGATACACATACATACATACATACATACATACATACATACATACATACATACATTACCTTACATGACATTCCATTCCATTCCATTCCATTGCATCGCATTACAGAACATACATAATTACCTACACACATATACACATACATATTTACGTATGTATTTATGCATGCATGCATGCATGCATGTATGTATGTATGCATGCAAGTAAGTATGTAGATATGTATGTAGGTACATACACATAGAGGCACATAGATAGCTATAGTTCTGCAGCTGCACAGCGATGTACCTTTAGATCTCCCCGACGAGAACTGCCGGTGAAGAGGCCAACGGCGCCATTGCTTGCCCCCTTTGCTGCTGCAGAAGGTGAGGGCCGCGAATTTCTTAGAAGAAGCGAGTTGCAATGCTTCTCGCATGAGCTACAGCCACTTTGCTATGTACTCAGGTTGTTAAGCAAGATGCCGTCTGATCTAGGGGTTCGAGCACACATCCAGGCTTCGAATTGTTTATATTTTTTTGTTTCAGGTGCGAGTTTTTGAGTTTACTGTTTCTTTGAATACAATTGTTATTGTTATTGCGCTTTTGCTATTATCATTTTCATTATTTTTTCTTCCTGCCGTTGTTTTTATTACTAGCATTCGTTTCATTTGCACTGTTGTTTTTTGTTACGACTTTTTATCCTCGTGCATGGACGCAGCGACGAGCCAGGGTGGGCTCAGATCGTCGGCGGCGGCTTCCCGAAGCCCAGCGGTCTCCGGCTCAGCTGCTGTTAGTATTATGCTTAACATTGCTATTATTGTTATTATTATTGTTATTATTGTTGTTATTATTGTTGTTATTATTATTGTTATTATTGTTGTTATTATTATATTGTTATTATTATTGTTATTATTATTGTTATTGTTATTGTTATTGTTATTATGAGTATTATTATGAGCATTATTATGAGTATTATTATGAGTACTAATACTATTATTGATATGTAGTAGAGTAGTAGCATGATCATCAGTATTACTGTTCGTGTTACAACTGTCAATCTGCTTAGTATTACCATTAGTATTCGTAGTAGTATTACTCTCATGACTATTAGTATGACTATTGTTGTTTGTCTGATTATTGTCATGATTAGTGTTATTAGTAGTCTTCTTCTTCAGCAGCTGTCACTGGCTGATGTGGCGGCTCCTCACATCTTCCACTGCAAGCTGCCCAAGATATGCCACCCTCTCCCTCTCTCTCTTTGTCCGGCTCTCCGTGAAAGCTGTCTACACTGAAGTTTGCCAAAAGCTCTAGCCTCTCGATTCCCACGGGGGTGGGATGAATGGGAGCTGTTGGAGACTTCTGACCCAAGCCATCCCGAACCAAAAAGATTGCATCTGTTTGTTTTCCTGGCCGAAGGGACCGCTGGGGTGCTCGACGGGTTTGGTAGTGCCCTCCTGCCCGAGGTGCGGCGGGCGTGCAAACAGTCACGTACTCGCCACTCGGCCGCATGGCAGGTGCTTAGGGCCTTGATCCCCTAAGCATGAGGATTAGTATCATAGTAGCAGTATTCGTATTAGTATTTATTTTTTTTAGTCTAAATATCAGTATTCGTATCAGTATCAATGTTGGCATTCGTATTAGTATTAGTGTCTCCTTTGTCACATCCAGGAACCCTTGACTAGCATTGTGCTGGCTCAGAGCCTCCAGCAGAACAGGCGGCGACGGCGATGGGATAGTAATATAGGGGCCTAAATAATTATCGGTACTACTTCGAGGTTCCTTGTTATAATTCTAGTATAATATAGCCCAAAACCCTATTCTAATGAAAAAGGCTCCACATTCTGTTGATGATATAAAGCCTGCATTACCTTAAGGACCCTAAACTATGGGAATGATGATATATTCCGTATTATGGGTAATGCAGGATTTATACCATCAACCGTTAGTCTCATGCTGCCATGAAACATAGAACTGAGCCGCCGGACCGTGCGCTTGGGGTCAGGCTTTAGGGTCTTCGGGTTTAGGTGGTTTAGGGTGGTACCCAGAGAACCCAATACCCCTTATTCAAGGAACATACATTAGATCATCATATTAAGGCCCCTATAGTTTAAGGTCTATTCCTCAATTAAGGTGTCTTGGGTTCTCTGGGTAACTCTCTGAGGCACGTTTCCAGCATCTTCAGCGAGGTGACCCAGGGCACCTCAGGCTGGGTCACTGGGATTGGGCCTCTCTTGCTGTCTTTGCTGTCTCAGAATTGGCTTCTGATCTCTCTCTCTTTCCTCAAGCAGGCCGTTCGTAAACCTCTAGCAGACCCTACCCCAAGCTTGCATCCCTTCCTCTTTGATTCTGAATATTATTGCTACAAGTATTACTATTGCTATTGCTACTATTACTACTACTACTACTACTACTACGACGACTACGACGACTACTACTACTACGACAGGATCCTCCTGCTGAGGTGATAAACTTTACCATGCCTCGTGTGACGGGTAACATCGTTTGTATAAGCTGAGCCCAACACATGTACAAGAATGCTATACCGAAAGTTCCTAGGCGCGGCATGCTGTTAGGTACGGTTCAAAATCACGCAAGGCGACACCCGGTCCGATCAAAAGTGTTTGCATGGCTTACTCCATTTTCGTGGTAGCGGAGCTGGCCAAAGCCACGACGTGTGACATGCGTTCGGCTGAAATGAAAAAAAGATAAGGCCTACGGTAGCGACAGCGGGTGCAGTGCAACTTTTTAGTTTGAGCACCGTCATGTGCTCGCGACATTGCCTGCAGTTGAAGCGTTGAGTTGCCCACGATTCAGGCAACACTACGACAACAGCCGGCAGTCAACGCAGCCGGCAGCATATTGCTGTATGAGACATTCAGAAGATACAAAGACCCCTCGCGAACGAGCAAATACATGCAAAATGGCTGTCAACACTCAGTCAACAGTCAACACTGCCAAAACCCTGGGACAACCAGCAAATTCCACTTCAGCCGTCTTAGAGGAAAAATGGAGGTTAGTTAGCCTCTTAATGTCCAGGACAGAAAAATGCTGGATTTTCCAGCGTTTTGGCAGTGTTGACTGTGGTGTGGAGTGTAGTGTTGACTGAGTGTTGAGTGTAATTTTGCATGTACTTGCTCGTTTTGGACGAGAAATGCAAACAAATTTTGGGATTTTCCAGCATTTTGGCAGCATTGCGGTGCCGGTTTTCGGGGCCGTGCGGCGCAGTTCGCACTTCAGGAAAGGGGTCACGCCACTCCTGTACATCTTGGCTACCAAGTCGCTAGCGTAACGCTTGTTGACGGGTGTAGCGGCCGGGAGCAGTTCGTGCTTCGACCAGGACAAGGGAACACCACTCCTGTAGATCTAGGGTAGAAGTAGGTAATGCATTTGCCAAGGCTGGCAACTGGATACCGGCATACGACTGCTCGCTCAGACCTTGTCGGTTCAGAGCATAAGATTGGTCGCTCAGAATTGGTTTCATACATCTTGCCTAATGCGACGACATTGTAGATGGAGGAAATCTTGCACCACTTTAAGTGGCCGAGCAAAGCAGCGACACTGCGCCCTTTTTTAAAATTGACTCTTGATCCTCCGGAGCGCCGTGGGTTCCAATGACAAATCTTGCACCACCTCGGTATGCATCATCGTCAACATTAGAAAAGGGGTGCGGGGTTATGCTCATGTGTCGTGTCACTTGCCAACAAATAGGTGGTGCATGATTTCCTCCAGCAACCGTACTACTACAGCTGCTGCTGCTGCGACTGCTACTACTGCTACTACTGCTACTGCTGCTACTAGTACCATTACTACTACTAATACTACTACTGCTGCTACTACTACTACTACTACTCCTGCTGATGCTTCTGCTGCTACTATCATTATTAGTGTTACTATTATTATTATTATTATTATTATCGGAGCCGTTTTGGAGACCGGGTCGCTGTGAGAGTGCGCTTTTTAGTTGTTGTTATGGCTTCTATAATCTTTAACGTTCCGGTTATCCTATCGGCTGGCTTGTGTAATCTATATGGATATACGTTCGTGCGGGAATATGTATGTATGTTTGCATGCATGTATGTAACTGGTATGTATGTATGTATGTATGTATGTATGTATGTATGTATGTAGGTATGTATGTATGTATACGTGCTTGTATGCGTGCCTCTCCATATCTATATATATATATATATGTATATCCATTTGCGTGCATATACACTTGTAGCATGTTTACATATCTATTGGCACTCCCACATACACATTGACGAAGAAATCTCAAACTACATAATGCATCGTTCACTATGTGCGATACGACATGAAAGATCACAGGGTGCCAAGCACGTGCACTCTACACTGAACTTTTCATTCGATCAAAAGCAAAAGACGTAAATCTGTAAATAAACACGTATAGCATATTGTCTAAAATGCACCGTCCTACGAGTCAAAAAGTATATACGACTACAAGGAACAATTTTTTAGATCTGTTATTCTGTTAACGGATCCGTTTTTTATCCCATAACATAACGATCCCGAAACCACATATGACATATTTTGATACATACACATCTGCACACACACACATGTGTATATATTTATAATATAAAAGCATATGTATGTTCTTTGTCACATGCATACACAGACATAAAAACATCATATATATATATATAACATTTACATACGATACATATATATATATACATATTATATTCACATGCACGAGTATGTATATATATATATATGTCTGTCAACGTAACTATAGATTTAGATATGCATGTATGTACAGATACATAAATACGCATACTATAAAAAAAATATGCCTAGAAGTGTATGCCACGTATATTTACTAACTTTTGTGTTTATATGTGTATATATATATATATTTACACTCTATATACATGTCATGAATGCATATACACATATATCTATATGTATACATATGTATATGTATAAATGGGTGCAGCCATAAAGTATACCGACACCCAATAGTCTAGCTAATCAAAACTCAGGAACCCAAGAACAGATATGATGGAGTGAAGATGATGGCATGCATACATAGATGTGTATATATATATGCATGTATGTACATTTATGTGTGTATGTAGGCGTGGGTATATATATATGTACATAATTAACATAGAGACAGGGTTGGTGCATGAATCACAATGATAAGGTCTTCGGACGACTATTTGTTGCCCACACCTTCGCCTATTGAGCTCGCTCATGCTAGCATCTGCATGAACGCTCCATTGCACGTATGGTCGCACGTTTGTCGCCCGATGTCTGTAGTCTTTGGTGCGGCTTGTATGTTTACTTTAACCTATGTTGAATCATGTTCGAATTGTTTATATTGCATATTAAGGGTTGCTGTGAGAACGTACACATAACAAGCAATTTTTTTTGAGTCCGCAACAATACAAATGCTAACAGCCAAACTGTACCATTGATTCACTAAACTAAATACACATGTGTATATATATATGTGTATATATATATACACGGGTACATGTCGCTTTTCGTATTTTCGTACTTACCCTCAACAAGGGATGGAATTTGGTCAGCCTTCACGGGATTGATATCTAGTTCACAGCTACAAGCAAAGTTTCCTTCAGGCATGTGCAACAGCATACGAGCATATTTGCATGCAAAGCCTTCGATGCACCCGATACTAACATGAAGATATAACCGTATATGCGAAGTTTTGATGAAGCGTGCAGCTAGTATTCACCTACGTTTAATTTTATATATTTGATTACATGTGGGGAGTATGGAACACACACACATATTTCTTCAGACACACATATGCACATGTTTTTTTTAATGTTGGTCTACTTGATATGGCAGTAATCTCGCAACTGGTGAGTATATGCCATGAAAATATACACCTGTATTATGAATGAAAACAGGGGTTTATATATTTTTAGGTACATATTGTATGTATGTATGTATGTATGTATGTATGTATGTATGTATGTATGTATGTATGTGTGTGTGCATGCATGTACGTATGTTTGTATCTAAGTATAAAAAAGAAAAGAAAATAAATCTATATGTGTATATATATATATGTATACATATGTATTCGCACACACTCATACGCTTACCCCTTTTTTGTATTTTTGCATTTTTATAGATCTACATGCAATAGGAACAGCTAAGGCTCAGGGTTTATACCAATAGAATAGTGCTGCCGATATTGCAGCATGTAATAAAGTAGAAAACAACACAGAAGTCCTCTTGATTGGCACGAAGGGACGACCTCACGCAGATTCCCTGCGCGCAGGTAGCCACGCGCGGAAAACCAACAACACGACCAGGGACAGGGCAGGAAAACCAAACAAAACCAAAAAAATCAAAAAAATCAAAAACAACCAATATGTAGGAACTCTCAGAAATATATATGGATGAGGCCAAAGTCTCGAAACATTGTTTTTTTTATTTTTTTGGACACGTGGGCGTGGAAAAAACTGTTGTTTTAGTAGCGAAAAATGGCTTTGACAAAATGAAGTTTCTTGGGCGCCGGTCTGTTTTAACGCGTTTTGCCAATGTAGCTAATAGTAAAATGCGTTTTCGTGTGGGTTTTT
>CAJNDV010021158.1:47018-59734 GCA_905221635.1 Symbiodinium sp. CCMP2456
GGGTTCAGGGGTTCAGGGTTTTGGGGTTCAGGGGTTTGGAGTTTAGGGCTCAGGGTTTAGAAACTCCAGATAAGGGGGCCTTCAGCGATTAGACTGGGGCTCGGTAGGGCTTCAGCAGGTTTTTTTGGAGGTTTCTTGCCCATCATTAATACAGGGGCCTTAAAAGTTAGAACAGAGTTTTGGGGTATATAGTACTATACGTGATTCTATCAAGGAACCCCCCAAAACCCGATTCTGATTATTAAGGCCCCTACAGTAGGGCTCCTTCTCTCCGAGTATTTGAAGTTTCAATTGACTGTTTAGGGTTTAGGGTTCTAAGCCTTAGGGTTTAGGGTTTAGGGTTTAAGGTTTGGAGTTTAGGGTTTAGGGTTGTAATTGAGGTTCCTTGCTTCCTGAAGCTACCATTCCAGCCTTCTGTTCGATCAGTTCATGTCCAAATGTGCAAGGAGGGCTTAGAACCCCGAAACACTAGTCCCTCAACACTAAGCCCTAAACCCTAAACCCTAAGCCCTAAACCCTAAACCCCAAACCTAACCCTAAGGCTTAGGACCCTAAACCCTAAACCTTAAACCTCAGGCTTAGAACCCCCAATCCTCAATCCTGAGGCGGGGTTGCTAAGGGGCGCGTTTGTCTTGACCACCTCAGGGCCCAGCCTCAGCGCTTCACTTCAAAGCGCCCCCCACCACCCCCCTCATTTTTGATAGGTCTGTCGCCCCATGAAAACGCTCCCGGGTTTTCAACACATGAAAAATTGGCCCTTGAAGCACCCCACCTCCTTTGAACCCCAAGAGAGCCTAGGTCCTCATGATGCGCCCCATGATGGATCACCTGCAACAGACGGATAGCTCCGTGGACTATGCGCAGCGGCAGGTGGAGAGCTCGGGGTTGAACCCGGGGGCTACTTTGCTGCAGCGCGCTGTGTTCTTCTAGAGCCAGCTCTTGCTGTCTCTCTGCAGTGCCAGCACCAACTGCAGCAGAAGCCGTGACAGAAGCTCGACCGAAGCTGCTTCGACCCGAAGCCCTTCATATTTTGGCCAGCCCCTCGATAGTGCGTAGTGTGAAACCGTGACTGGCGTCTGAGCTGCACAGGTGCACCGTGTAAACATGGACTTGGCTGAGCTGAAAGCGGACGTGGACAGGACGAACAAGTGAGCCTTCACCGACTCCTTGTTCGAAGCCCTAAACCACCGACCTAAAGCCTAAACCCTGAATCCAGGATCTTATTATGATTCTGGTTGTTGGCTTAGCAGTATGATCATCACCACTTGTTCTCTTGCTGCCCTCCAAGAAATGGCGATGATGAGAGGGTTACGGCATAGATGTAGCAATGGTAAAAGTCCCAATAAGCTGACATGCCAAAGGAGCAGAAACAAACAGTACCAGTACCAAAAGCAGCAGTACGAAAGGTAACGTTATGTTTACAAGATGCCAGGACGATACATACGGTTTTCATCCGTCAGCTAAAGCATACAAGCAGAAGATGCAATGTTACATCATGTAATGCTGTGTGCTGAAGTTCGTTGTCGTCATCATGCACTGACATGAGCCAGCCTTCTCAGCCATGCCCTCAAACAATTCCAAGCTTCTGATAACTGATACGGAGCCCTGTGTGTAGAGCCGCGCGTGTCCTCATTGTTGACTGTGCAATGTGAGCCGATCGTTCCGGCAGCCTTCGGCCAAAGCCCTAAACCCTAAACCCTACTATACCGGCCTAAATAACTACCTATACCATTTCGAACAAGTTCCTTATTACGATTATAGTATAGTATACCCCGCAGACCCCATTCTAATCATTAAGGCCCCGATATTAAACCTGCAGGGAGGTTGGAGGCTTTCGACTAGCGGAGCATGGGGCTTCAGCGTCCATTGCAGGGATCCTTGCTGCTGCGGGTCTCATGAAACCGGGTGAACCTGTACTTACAACAGTCCTGATCTGCGAGCTTTCAAGCTTGAAGCATCTCCACCCGAAATAAAGCTTCTAATGTAGGGGCCTTAACAATTTTAACAGGGTCTTGGTGGCTCCTTATTATAAGTATTTGTCATATACCCCAAACCCTATGCCCCTATATTGCCATCCTCCCGGCGCGAGGTACCTCGCCATACTTCGGCAGGCTGCTCCATGCGGGGCAGACGGCAGACATATAGCTGCCAATATCACCCTGGCCAGTCTTGGCTCCATGAGAAGTCTCACTCCTTGTTCGTGTGATATGCAGTAGCAGTACTAGTGCCACACATTTTTTGCCACTGCTACCATTTCTTCCTGGGTAGTTCTCGAAATTAGGGTCCCTTTTTAGGTCCCCTATATAGTACGGCATCCTTATAAAAAGGACCCGAAAAGGGGAATTTGGAGAATTACCCTTCTGTTAGCACCGATAATTTGCAGCTGCGTGTAGCAGCTGGACTTGAGAAGGCAGCAGGTATGGCGGGGGCCTGGGTTTGAGGTGTTACGTTTGGGTTTAGGGTTTTGGCGTCAGGATTTACGGTTTCGGTTTAGAGCCTTTTTATGCGAGTATCTTGCCGTTATCCCCGCAGAGGGCTCAAGGATTTCAGTCTAAGTTTTTCTTGATGGTTTCAAGCAGTTTATGTGATAGAAACTCTAGTGGCAATGTGAGAAGAAGCAAACAGTAAAGACGAGTGTAGCCCTAGCCAACGAAATTCCGTATGAGATCTGGTAGCCAACGATCATAGTCACGACTGAGTCATAATCGTAGTCGGAATCGTAGCAACTGTACGACGGCTACCAATCAGAACAGATAAGGCTCAGACTATACGGCGTCCACCAAAGTCATGGACAGGTTAAGTGCCATTGTTGGCGCTTCAGCAACACTGAGCAACAGCCTCTTGTGACGACCACTGACCGCATCGACGCTCCATCAGAAGTCGCAATCATAACCCTTAGAGTAGTATCCCCAAAGCAATCCTAGGTAGTACTAGGGAGACCCCTAAATAAAGGGGACCCTTCTTAACCCTACTTTCGGCTCTCTTAAGAAGGGACCTTATTGAGAGGGTCTATATCCCCAAGATTCACCCTAATCCTAAACCTAAACCCTAAACCCCTAAACCGCTAAACGCCTAAACCCTAAACCCTAAACCCCTAAACCCCTAAATCCGCCAATCCTAACTCCTAGCCAAAAGCACCCGAAAGACCCGGACATTGGCCTCATCTCCTTCAGGGCCTCGGGGTCCAAAACGAGGGGAAATGCCCGGGCCCCGGCTCCGTGGGGTTTTGATGTAGGGGGCCTTATATCATTGGAATGCGGGTTCCTTTAGAGTGATCCTTAAAGGGGTTCTATAAGGTATCTATGATAGGGTTCTATATTGCGGGCCTTAATAATTAGAATAGGGTTTTCAGGGTTCCTTGTTACCATTATAGTATGATATACCCCCAAACCCTATTCGGATTATTAAGGCTCCTATGTTAGGGTTTAGGGTTTGGGGTTTTCGTCCTAACCCCTCAGGGTTGTGCGGGAGACGGCCCTGGCACAACCAAGTTGGCGAGGCTTCTTTTGTGGGTTGATGGGGTTTAGGCTATAGGCAAAGGTGCCTCAGGACTTGGAAGTGTTGCTCATGTTTATTCCGAGCACGTAAGCTAGACTAATTCCCGTTTCATTCTCATTCAACGAAGCTCTATGCTTTTGACTTCACGTCCTCTGTGTAGAGTCTACAGCTTGGGGCAGAAGGCAGAGTGTGTTAGGCGCCATCTGCAATCACACGTAAACAAGCGAAGAGCTGCCTTACAGGCGTCATTCAACGCAGTCTGGAGTCCAACACCCGGCCGGGCCCCCACGGTGCCGTGGGGATTGTGCTAACTAGACTAATATAGAAGCCTAAATCATCACCAATACTATCTTGAGGGGCTTCATATTATATTGAAAGGTATAAGATACCACAAAAGCCCTATTCTGATTGTCAAGGCCCGTACATTGAGTCTTCAGGCCGAAGTCGTTTGGTCTTCTGCTGTACATATTCTGCCACTTGCTGAGTGTCTACCGCTGTGGATCTTTGAGGCCCCAGACACAGCGAGGATTGTGTCTCTCATGAAAGGCTATGACCCTAATAGTATTTTTCATAAACATATATTGTCGTTTTAAAATATTACTTGATATAGCCCATTTCAATATTTTGGCAGCTGTGCGCCCCAAGGACGGTGAAGCGGCTAGACGAGCAGATCGAAAGCATGCTGACGGTGCCAATGCTGCATCAAGGGTCCGTTGGTTTTTACGCGATGCCAAATCGAGCGGTAAGAGCAAGAGCCTGGCTGATTCCAGGTTGTGGTGGCCTGTCTTCTTTGTTGGAAACGCTAAACGCCAAACCCTAAACCCTAAACCCTAAACCCCAAATCCTAAGCTTAGATAACGACGAACAACACTCTTCGCTGTTGCCACGCCTTCTACTCGGATGCCTTCCAAGCTCGAACCACTGAAGGTTGGGCCCCTCGCATTTGCCCTGCCTCCCTTGTGTGGTCCTTTAAGGGTCCTTTAAGGGTTCTATTGTGGTACCATAAGGGTTTAGGGCTTCGGATTCAAGTCGGTTATATCAGTAGTTCTCTAAATTAGGGCCCCCCTTGGGTTTTATTGCAGGGATCGATAAAGGGTTTCTGTAAAGATACTATATGGGTAGCTCTCCAAATTAGGGTCCCTGTTAGGGTCCTCTTTATAAGGGTGCCGTACTCTCTTTCGGACCTAAAAAAGTCTCTCAGTTAGAGAACTACCCATGTAATCTTGACTGTAGAAGTCTTGAGCGTTTGGAATTGGGCTTTGCGGTTTGCGGGCTTTGCAGAGTAATCTTTAGGGCGGGAATAATTGCCGATAGTCCGATAATGGTCGCAGTGTACCCCAAAATTTCGATTTTAGGGCGAGCTCTGGATCCTGAGCCTCAGAGCCCCCGCCAAAACCCTCAACCCCAAGGTTATGGTTGAGGGCTCGGGGTTTAGGGTTTAGGACCCTAAAGCCGAAAACCGCAAGCCCTTAAAACCCTAAAATCCTAAACCTTAAACCCTAAAGCCTGAACTCAAAAGCCCTAAAGCCCTAAAGACCTTTACCCTCATCCCTCACTTGGAGGCCCTTTTGACTTAGTAAGTCTACTTAGTATCCCCCAGGAGCCCTATTATAATCCCCATAACCCACCTTACTAACCCTACTTACTAAGTCAAAAGGGCCTCATCCCTCAGGTGCTTCGCGGCGTGGAAGATAGCTTCGAGCAGCTCTGCACCGACTTCCGCGGGGCTCGGGCCCAACACGAGGATCAAACTGGGCTTGGGGTCTTGGGTTTTGGGTTTAGGGTTTAGGCTTTAGGGGTTTTGGGTTCAGGGTTTAGGGTTTAGGGGTTTAGGGGTTTAGGGGTTTAGGGTTTAGGGTTTAGGGTTCAAGGGTTTTTTTTTATCTTGAAGTAGAAATAGTCTGCTGTGCCTATAGCGAGGAACCCCAAAATAGTGGTCACTGCAGGGTCAATCCAACTAGAGGTGGTCAGACGTTGCAAGTTGGCCAGAGCTGTGGACTCAGTTTGCCCCCAAACGCGCGCCAAGCTATGTGAGGAGCTCTCACAGAAAGTCACAGAGCACACGGTGACCCTGGATGACATGCAGGCCACTACGGGGACAGGACAGCATCGAACATGAGCATGAAGGGAAGCCCTTGTGGCAGGTTGTGACGGTCTTAAGTTGTCAGCACACGTGGATGCTTGAGATGGGTTTTAGCAGCTGTTGTGCCCAACTTCACGCAATAGCTGCTCTGCGGCCATGGCTTCTGAAGTGCCGAAGCGAGCGGCAAAGAGTGGGGCTGCTGTCCTAAGATTTTGTCGCATCCCAAGCCATCGAGAAAAAGAAAGCCGCCTTTTCATGGCAATAGAGTTGCAACTGAGACCGCGGTTTGGTCCGACGAAATACGACGATCTGCCGGAGCGACCGGCCTCACAGCTCTTGAACGGTCTAGCGTAGCAGAAGAAATGGAAACCCGTTTTCGTTTCAGAAGCTCTACGTATGTCGAGGACTGACGCTCCAGAAAGAACTCGAGGGATTTGAGCTGACCGTTGGATGTCTGGCGACGAACGTCATCGAAAAGTCAGGAGGAGCTCGCAGCAGCAGGTAGCTTTCCAGCAGGTGCGCATCTGCCGAAGGAATTGACTGAATCTGTGACAGCACGAGCGAGCATTCAGTCTCAATCGCCATGTTCCCCTCCACCTCTGGCTTGCTCGGCCACCCCCTCTCATGAATTTGCCTGAAGCTCCTTAGGAAGACCTCGCAAGCCACTTGAAAACTAAATCCAGGTTTGAAGCCCTAGGACGTCGAACCACGAGCCGTGACTCTCCGACAAGCCCTAAGCCCTAAACCCTCAATTCTGAGCCCTACGCCCCAGACCCTGAACCCTAAGCCCCCCTAAACCCTAAACTAAACCTCACTAGACCCTCGAAAGTTCGAAACCTCGTAGGTCCGGGTCGACAAGATGTGTGAGGCGCCCGCCAAGGAGGAGGTGCGAGAAAGCAGGGGTTTTGGAGTCGCGTTTCAGGTTTTGGGCTTCGGGTTTTGGGGTTATTTAGGGCCATGGCACCCGAATGTAGGGGTCGCAATGGCTAGGAGTAGCATTCCGTCAGAAGGCCCCCTTTGTAACATTGCCCCCTGAAGCCTTTTGAAGCCACGGGGCTCTCCTCGATCAGGTGCCAAATGGAGAGGCAAGGATAGAGGCTGGCATCAGCGCTCTGCCGGTGCTTGTTCCATGTGCGTGGTTCTCTAAACTAGGGTCCCTTTCTAGATCCTCAAAATAGTACCGCACCCTTATCAAAAGGGACCATAATTTAGAGAATGCTACTTGTTGGGTTCAGGGTTCGGGGTTTAGACAGAGGTTCCAGGAGAATGGGCATATAAACGTCTGCCCCGCCTTGCAGAGCGGATGGCACAATGCTCCGTAATTTCTGGTTTTGGGTTTAGGGTTGATGTTTGGAAAGCTCGACAGCAGCATCCTATCGTGGGAGCACCTACTTGTCTAGCAGGTCTGGCACCGTGAGCTGCGCGAGCTCCGGCGGAACCAGATCGGGCTGGTACAAGTCCCCAAACTGGAGGAGGGGGCATCGGTTCTGGCAGCTGGGCTTTGTTCACCGACCGCTTGCACTGCCCCCATATTATGGTAAAATCTTTTTAATAATTTAATTGGAATAGGGTTTTGGGGATATGTTGTGCTAATGTAAATATAATAAGGAGCCCCCCCCAAAAAAAACCCTAACATTAAGGCCCCTGCATTATTGTAGTACATTATACGATAGTACAGTATCTTCAGTGGACCGAAGAGCGGGCCTTGGTGGAGTAGTTAGACTCTTGCGGCGTTACCAGTTTACGGTTTGGGGTTTAGGGTTTAGGGTACGTCAGGTATGTCATTGAACTTCTGAAAAGCAGAGACTTCCCCGCCCCCCCCAGTTTCATGTCCACCTCGATCTCAACGCGGGTTGCCGCGCTGCAGTGCCCCTCAGTAACCCAGACATAACAGCCCAAACATGACGCAGCGGCAAGACCAAGGGGTGGGGCCCGCAAAACCCCTAAACCCTAGACCCGGCTAGAGGAGAAAGGAAAGGCCTCGGCGCCCGATCCGTGGCCCGGGGTCCTGGAAGCCAAGTTGTGTGGATTACACTCGCATCACGTCGCGTGGACCGTATTGGGATAGTTCTCTAAATTAGTATTGGTGTGCGTGGATGATAGTTTCTCCGAGGTTGAAGATCGAGCAAGTTTCCCAACATGCTTGGATGACTTGAGACCTTTGGAGTCATAGAACTTGCTCGACTTTCGGTTCTGTGATGTTGAACTCCATCCTTTTGGAATGGCTCCGCCTCTTCTGCAGCCTTCTTGCGACTTTTTTGTTGCGTTCCTTGCATTCCCAGCCCAGCCCGTTGATGTCATACCCAGGGCCCCAATTCCACACAAAGCCTGTCTCCGAGGCCTAGAAAAACCTTCACGGCGGTGGAGGTTGCAGCGCCGCCGCATGCAGGCCTGCAGAAAGGGCATTCGCAGTCTGAGCTACTATGGAAGCCTACTACATAGTTAGCAATGCCATTCCTTGGGTTTCCTTATTGCGAATGGTAGCGTATGCCCCAAAACAGAGGAGGACTGGGTCGACGCGACGGAGCTTGTTATGATTTAGTTTGTTCTCACATTTCTCGCACCCCGTGATGACCGTGCCAGTTTGATTTGCGGGGCCTGTAGCCGAAGCGTGCAATCCAGAACCTGCCTGATTCGGCAAACCATGTGCGCTTCAGGTCCGTTCCCCACTGCGAATTCGCTGGTGGAAGCACACAGCCACTCGTCGCGGGGATGCGAGGGTAGCTTTCGATGACCTGCGGCGTCTTTCGCCGCAGCAGACTTGAGACTCCTTAAAGGGTCCATGGGCTCAAGTAGTACTGTAGGTTTATGGCAGTTTTAACTGGAGCCATAAGTCCTCCAATATGGGTTAAGTTACTAATTACTCCAGTTATCCTAGTTAGAATCCTGCTTACAACTACTTATGAGCCCCCAAGTAGTACATGTAGCAGGCCAAAGGTCCGAATACTTAGTTATCGATACAGTATAGTATAACCCAGACGTCTATGCCCCGACACCAACAAAGTCTCCACACCTACCTAGTGCTTTCAAGCGCAAAACTCAAGAGCGTTGGTATGTGAGGTCGCCCAAACCCCTAAACCCACACCCCAAGAGGGTGCAGGGTTTCTGTGAGGGAGCCGCAAGCCCTAAACCTCTGTGAGGTAGCAGCCAAGCTCCAAAGCGCTCCAGACGGGAGCTCGGAAGACCAGAACAGGATGGGCGTGTTTATGCCCATGGACCCCGCTGAAATCTGTGGGATATTCAGCTAGGGACCTAGAGGTGTTTGAAAAGTTGCCGCCAGGAGGGCTCCGGCGTGCACAGCATTTTTTGCTTTTCGATCCTCCGATGTTGATTCTCTTTCTCAGTCCCAAAGTATTGCAACCGACTTCCAACCGAGCTCCACCTGTAAAATACACAAAACAGCACAATGGAGCACGTTATGTAAGTTGACAAGAAACCGTGAACTTACCGCACTCAGTCGGATCACGTAGGCTCTTCTTCAGCGCGTTCTTTGAAAGATCCCGCCTGGAATGTGGACGCTGCCCATCAGTCAGTGCATGTGGGCAGTGACTGAGTGACAACATGTGACAACGCACCCCCAGATGCGACTTGACGGCCGCTCTCAATCCTCCAGGACTCGCTGGTTTCACGTTACAGTAACCCCTAAACCCAAAACCCTAACACCCTAAACCCCTGCGCATTTGGAGTTCGAACAAGAAAGGGGGCTCCAGATAAAAGACGAACCTTGCAGGATCCTGGGTTGCCGGTTGCAGCACGCCTCCATCTACAGGGTTTAGGATTTAGGGTTTTAGGGTTTAGGGGTTTAGGGTTTTAGGGTTTTAGGGCTTAGGAATATAGTAAGCCTCCAACTTTAAGCAGCGCCCTTCACAACTAATCCCCAACCCCGAACCCGAAACTAAACTCGAACTGTTCTTCCCGTCCCTCAAAAAAGCACACAAAGGAGGTAAATAATTACCAATACTCTTTTTTTGGGTTCCTTATTATAGTTATAGTATAAGATACCCCAAAGCCCTATTCTGACTACTAGGGCTCCTAAAATAGGCTTTTTGGATCTGTTCGGACGCAAAAAACCCTAAACCCTAAACTCTAAACCCTAAACCCTAAGCCCTAAGCCCTAAACCCTATACCCTAAACTCTAAACCCTAAGCCCTAGACCCTAAACTCAACCCTAAACCCGAAACCCTAAACCGTTTGGACCCAGGCCGGGTAAGCGGCGGCACTGGTCGACAGCCGCTGCTCTCCCAGGACGCGACCTCCAAGCTTGGGATTCCCTTTGAGGGTTCGCTTAGGCTTTAGGGTTTAGGGTTTAGGGTTTAGGGTTTAGGAACCTAATGTAAGATTCCACAATGATAATAAGGGTCTACGATGCAGAATGGGGTCTCCTTGTTCCCAAGTCGAATTCGAGAAGCGACCACTAAGCATGGGCTTTATTGGGCTTCATTGGAAACCCCAAACTCCCTTAAACCTCAAACCCTAGGGTTTTTTGAAAGTTCTGAAGGGGGTTGTAGGGTTTAGGTGGGATGTGGGGTATATGGGTCTTAGGGACCCGAGCAGACGAGCCTTTTGATGCCCATCGGTCTAGCATTCATGCATCGCCTCTTATTTTGTTTCACCGCTTCTGTCGTTCGTGCCATTCTCATTGTTATTTCTAACCTGGTTATTGCCTTCATTGTACTGTGGTGATGATTGTGATTGTCGTTTAGGGGGTGAGGGTTTATGGGGGAGTAGGGGTTGGGGCGGCCCCACTTCAAGCACAGTGTTGGGCTCTCTTCGTGCCTGACTCCTCCCCACAGGGGGCCTCCATAGGCACCTTATGGTAGCCTACGTAGCACTAAGTAAACCTTAAGGCTTCTGTGCTCAGACCTTTCGTCTGCACGTAGGAAAAAGTAAACCCTAAACCAAAAACGCTCAACCCTCTACAGTACCCTTGTAAGCTGAGGGCCCTTTTGTTGGGGGTCTCTTGGATGTGAACGTGAGCAGCTTGGGCGCAGGACCCCTTCACGTTGCACCCACGGGCCCGAGTCCAGGAATGGTGCACTTTCCGCCTCGGGTTGTGCAGTCATACATATATATATATATATGTATATACATTTTTTCATAAACCCTTGTATGTGTATATGCATATATACATATATATATATATTTATATATATATATATATATATCCTACACGTGCACATCGAGATAGAGGCAGATAGAGCGGAAGAGTTGGGAAGACTACTTCGGAATTCGGTTTCTGCCATGTGTACAGTTCCATCGCACAGCGCACATCAAGCTCACCAACCAGCATTGACGTACTATCCCTTTACTATATAGAGTATAATACTATTTAACATCCTCCAACGCCCGACTCTGGTTCCCTCATGACTCTTAAGGGAAGCCCATCCCAATGCTTAAGCTAGCCCTTAGTAGGAATAGCCATCCTCGAACGGCACAGTCGCCAGCAGCCTGTAAATTTTGGATTCGGGGAATTCGGTTCTTGGAGAAATCCTGCAGTACCCATTACAAGGAGTAGACCATAATTCCCATCGTTTAGGGTCCTAAAGGCAATGCAGGGTTTATATCATCGACAGTATGAGCGTTGCCATGCGTTGCTTTCCTTCGAACACCACCCGACGCGCGAAGAGCAGACACTTCCAGGTCTGGCCCGAGGATGCCCCGGAGCATGGCTTCGCCGAGCCGGAGGATGAGGTGCCCCTTTGTGTTATCCAAGAATCACGGAACACTGTGCATTGTGCATGGAGTTGTTCCTGCAGTTTTTGATTTTTTTTCTGCGTGTGTGAGTCGTTTTTTGATTAAATTTCCGTTCTCAGTGAACAACACTTTTGCCTGAGTGCTCCGAACGTTGCCACATCTCCTGGCTCAAGCCTGGGCTGGGGTCAATAAGGCGTGGCCCGGTGACTTTCAGGGCCCAAGATTAGTTTGACATTCAGAGTTGAGATTGCGCTGTCTAGTGGTACGGTTGATGATATAAACCCTGCATTACCTCAAGGACCCTGAACTATGCGAATTATGGCATATTGCTTGTTAAGGGTTATGCAGGATGTTTGTGGCTACTTCTGTAACCTAGCACTTTCGCATGGCAGCGGAGCTGAAAGCTTTTGGTAACTCCCATAAATGGCTACATTGCGAGATGACTTGTCCGGCAAGCGTCGGCTTCCGACTTCCGTTGTCGGACGGTATTTGATGATCATCCCACTGACAGGGAAGAATGCGCCTGGAACTTTGAATCATAAATGCAGCCGGTTAGACCACCCATGAAATCTTGCAGGTTGTCCTCGACACAGGGGATGTTGATGCCGAAACGGCCGCCCCGGGAAAACTTGTCTCAAGCTTCTAAACTTGCGACGGACCGTGCGAAACCCGTCGCGAGGCAAACGAGATGCCAATGGCGTCGGAATCGGCACAACGTTTGCATCAAATCTGCCTTTCCGAGCGCCTCGTGAAGAGCAATGCTTTTGGCACAACTTCTTAACTTCGTTCTGAGCATACGAACGCCAATCGGGCCGATCTTTGCGTGGCGGTGTTCTGGTTGCAAGATCATGTTGTGTGGTATCAGCCGGCAGACTTTTGAGATCAGAGTTTCAAGCTCAATTTCAGTTCACTGCTAACGGCAGTCCCTTTCCAGAGGGTGAGGTGGAGGGTCTTGCGGCTTTTGTGCCCGGGATTTGGCTCAGCAGTAGTCACCGATTCCGATCAACACGTCGTCGCAAGATTGTTTGGTTTTGGTCGTTTGTTTGTTTGTTTGTTTGTTTGTTTGTGTGTGTGGGTTGAGCATTCAGGGCCCTAAATCCAAACCCTGAGCTCTAAAGTGAGATGATGGCGATTGGGAACACACCCTGAACCCTAAGCCTTAAACCCCGATCGAAGCAGGGGCCATGCAGAATTACTTGGAGGGACATGGGAGTGAGTAAGTACAGCTATAAGTAATAATTACCAACATGATTTTTGGGTTTCTTACTATAAATATAGTATAACGGACCCCAAAACCCTATTTTAATTACTAAGGCCCCCATATTACCCTAATTGGTACTTGTAAGTATAATTGCCTTGGTTCATGACCTTACTCACTGAGTCCCATGAGCCTTTAAGGACACTTCCCCATGACGACATCGCAACCCTAAACCCTAAACCC
>CAJNDV010021169.1:0-37036 GCA_905221635.1 Symbiodinium sp. CCMP2456
GGGGGGGGGTAGGTAGGTAGGTAGGCAGGCAGGCAGGCAGGCAGGCAGGGAGGTAGGTAGGTAGGTAGGTAGGTAGGTAGGTAGGTAGGTAGGTGGGTGGGTAGGCAGGTAGGGTCGGTGGGTGGGTGGGTGGGTGGGTGGGTGGGTGGCTATATAGCTATAGGCAGGTAGGTAGGTAGGTAGGTAGGTAGGTAGGTAGGTCGGTAGGTAGGTCGGTAGGAGGTAAGTCGGTAGGTAGGTAGGTAGGTAGGTAGGCAGGTAATTAGGTAGGTAGGTAGGTAGGTAGGTAGGTAGGTCGGTAGGTAGGTGGGTGGGTAGGCAGGTAGGCAGGTAGGTAGGTCGCTGGGTGGGTGGGTGGGTGGGTGGGTGGCTATATAGCTACCTAGCAGGCTAGCTAGGTCGGGTAGGCAGGTGGACATGTTATATGTATGATTTGTATGTATATCTACATACCGATTTATGTGCATGTAAACAATGTACTCAACCAAACATAACATACAGGAACGCAGGCAAACAACCATGTGCGCACAAACAGACGTGCAAAAAGTAAAACTGCATACATACATGCATGCATGCGTACATATACACATACTTCTGTTCATGCAAGTTTGCATATGTGCTTTGTGTATTATGTGTTTATGCACAAGGCCTTAACGGAAGCGTCGTCTCGCTGACCCGGGCAATGGCGCGCCGGAGGCTCATCGCGACGGGAGCAGAGCCTCCGCCCACGAAAAGCAAACACGAAACCCATGCATTTAGGGCTTTAGGGGTTTAGGAGCTCCCATCCGGGTGGGAAAAACCTCGTCCGGCCTTCTGGCAGATCCGGGGATACTCCTTGGAGGAGCTGACTGCGCTCTGAGCCAGGTTGTAGCCAACGACTTCTTGGGCGGGGGTGCAGCGTGTTGAATTCTTGTGACGCACCTACACTGCAGCATGCACTCGCGCCTTCATTTTGCTGTCGGACACTTGTGTTCCTAACTACACTAAAGCAAGGCCGAGTTGTTTGCGACCGGAGGGTTCATCGATATTCATCGTGGAACGAACGTCGAGAAGATTGCAGCCAAGCAGGAAGCGCACAGCAGGTTGAGGTCTTCTGACTTCTGTCACCCTGCAAAAGGTACGAGTATAGGCAGCATAGGTATAGGCCTCCCAGCTTGTGCAATCTTCGCGCTGGGGCTGCACAAGATGCGTCCGACACATCCCGCGAGTCCCAGCTGCAGGCCCCAGAGGAACTGCGATCTGGAGAGCCTTGGAGCCGGAGCCCTTGGCCCTTGAGGGACGCCAGCTCTCATCCGAGAGCAATGGGCAACCTGAGCTTCAGTCGGATGTCAAGACCACCGACAGGACCCGTTGCCAGGCAAATGCAGCCGAGTGATGGGCCAGGATTGTTTAAGTCTTGCCCCGCTCAACAAACTATCGCGACAGGCAGCAGGGTGACGATATGATAATCTCGTGCAGAACTTTTTTGCCCAGAGCGGCGGGTCGCTGACGAGGAGTAGACAAAGGTCTGTCTATCTCCAGCGTCGTGTCAACACTGAACTTGGCTTTCTACACCGGTTGATCAAGAGAGCCCCACTCTCCTAGCCTGAGGTCTCTCTGCATCATGCATGTAAAGGCTGCAAAAAGGTCTTCGATGCTACAGGCTTTCATTCGAGTTTTCCTTGCTCCGATTCTTGTGGCAGACCGCAGACTTCAAAGCTCGGGCCTAGGTCCCTGGGTGAGTGGGCCCTGTCTACACTACCCTGACAAAATGAAACATACTGCAGCTCTCTGACTTACTCAGCCACATTGCAAAGATCTTGCAAAGGTCGTTGTACCGGACTTGCACGGCAGCGAAGATCCACAACGAGTTGGCTGGACACAGGCAGCTGAATTCGTCAACTCCGACGCTCGAGGGCTGGAACGCCGGCCGCAGGCCTGAAATCAGACCTTTTCTTGTCCGGCATGCTCTCAATGCTAATGCTAGTGATAATGTTCCACTTCAGCCACCAATAGTTGGCGCATCCGTTGTTGAGCTTCTCTCGCAAAATGCAAGAGTTATCTTGCTCCTGTATGCAGTAAAGCTCTCCTTTAAGCTCTTCGCCTGCGTTGGTTGTCAACTTCAACTCTGCACCCAAGAAGTGATCAGAGCCCTTCGAGCGGATGTAGTTCTCCATCTGCTCGTGACTCGCTGGCTTGACGGTCACATGTATGGTGCAATCACCTAGGGTGGTCAACTCCTTTTTGGTGTCCTGAAGCGCTGCACCATCTTTCGCGAGACTGATAAGCTCTTCTGGCACGTGGAACTCCTCCGCCAGGTTCGCTGTCAAGGTGGCAATGGTGTCGCTCTGGCTCGGCTGGGTGCGGATGACCTCATCCCGATTCGAACACACCAGCTTCGGCAGCGGAGGTTGGTTCCGCATATGTGGCGGTCGGTACGGCGCCATGGCTCAGATCTCAGATCTCGAAAGACCTGACGAGACCCTGGCCTGGCTTGGGCAACAATGCTCACTGAGAGACCAGGAACGTCTGCTGCGTGGAGACTTCCGCAACTTCCGATAAACGAACTAAAGCAGCCACTGCACATCCAGCCCAGTCCGAGTTGCACGTGGAGGAGCAACAAGCAGAATGGACCTCGGGAGGGACAACACCATGCACCCAGGCCCCAAGGTGGCCCAAGGCTGAACTTACCAGCACGTTGCATGCTGGGGCCCAGCAGGATCTTCAGGAGAATTGGCCGGTCAGGAGCTGCGTCCAGGAGCCCCACAAACGAACATCCTGCCAAGAAAGCACAGCTTCCCATAGCTATCTTGTTCAGGGGGTGCCTGGGCAGAAGCTGAGAAATCTCAGAGAAATCCTTAACTGAATACCCTGAGTTTAGGCCTGGCTTTGTTCGGTCTTGTGCAAGTGTTGCTTGTCGTGAGTTCCTTAGCCTCTGCTGGGGTTTGCATTGTTCTTACTTGTGTTCTCACCCCTCACTGCGGGGTTGCCAGATTCAATGGCAAGCCATGTTCCTTGCCCGACCTCCCTCGCCCACCCTCGGATTAGCCCATCCCCATAGTGTCCCCTAGGCGGCGCGTCTGTTTTCGTTTTCAGGCTTGTAGGCTTCGGGGGCTGGGATGAGCTTTGGGATTTAATTTGGGGATGTGACTGTAGTGGGATCTACGGTCCAAGGTCAAGGGGATTTACCGTTGATCGGCAAGTTGCTGCACGAAATCTGTTGCTTCACTTAACTGTGTTTAAATTCTCTCTGCTTTCTTTGGTGGCGGTACTTTTCCGTAACTTTGCCCTCTGAACAAAAACTCATTGATTGATCGATTGTGCCAACAGACTAATTGATTGAGTGATTGACTGAATGATTGGCTCGCTTGCTTGCCTGCATGGCTGGATGGTTGGTCGGCTGGTTGGCTGGTGGAGGCGCTGCCTTCGCCGAGACTATACGCAGCAAGGGTAGCACCCCACCCCAGTGCGACACGTCAATCTACAAAAGGCACCCCATGCAAAGTGAATCCCCAAGGTTACGCGTCTGCGACGTCATGTTCTGAAACGTGTGCGAAAACATGAAACTGTGTGTTGTGCGGGGCATGGTTCCATACTTTGGTGTATGATCGCAATCACAAAGTAGACGCCAAGGCAAAAACGGTCGGAAAATACGATCAATCAGCAACGTTGCGCCTCGTTTTCGAACTGATTACGCTGCCAATTAAGAGCATGTGTAAGTGGATTATGGAATGCTTCTGTTCCCATATGCGAGCAACTTTCCTTCGGCTGATGCTGGCCTGGCCTCTCTTTATGGTGGCCCGGCTTTATGCTGTTCGAGGGGTAGAGGGAAGCGAGGAGGGTCTCTTAAGGCTAAGGGGAATGGACAAAGACTCTTTTAAACTTGCGGAAAGAAGAGGTCAGGCTTCCTCGAAATCCCAAAGCTGAGATCTGCTGAGCCTTGTCATCCTGGTCTCCGTCGGCAGCAACCCGAGCTCCGACTCGGAAGCTCAGCCTCCGGATGTTACTGGGCTCCAAGATCCTACTGTTGACTTAGTTTGGGTGGTTGTCAAAATTAGGGTCCCTTTTTGGAGGTGCCGTATTATATTACGGACCCAACAAGGGACCATAATTTTGACAACCACCCGTTTAAGCATCTGCGGTTTGCCGAATGAGAGCGTGAGCCAGAAGCTGAGAGCACAGCTCGCACCTGGGCACGAGGATTTGAAGGGAACGACCCGGAACCGATGGGAAGAAGGGACCGCAGGCTGCGAACCGGTGTCCTGTAGTACTATAGATTTTGCAGAAGTAGGTGCATCGGCTGAAGTGCAACTGACAACCAACGAATTTAGGCAGCATACCCTTGTGGAAGGCCGCTCACCAACACCTGCCACACTTGCAGAGCAAGCTGAACACGGTTCGGGCGCAAAGGTTCGAATTGTCGCCATGAGGACTAGGGCTGTCTGACACCGAGGCTGAATTAGGTTTCAAGTTTAGACAATCGCTCCGGGACCCTGCGTTTGTCGATTTCGCATGGCTTGCATCTTGTCTAACGGCACCAACACTGAAACACGACCGTCACTCAACCAATCGTGCCCGCTGCACATCAAGTACGAAGCTGACCTGGAAAAGTGCAAGCCGGACTGGACAATGCTAGGGCATGACCCCATAATTCCAACGTGCAGTCGTAATTCTCGGAAACGGCCCCCTGCCCCCCCTTATGGATTACATCCGCAGTGTCTTCGCTGCCTTATTCGCCGCCGAGATCTTGTGGCCCTTCTTGGGATTCGTAGCGCCCTGCCGCAAATGGAAGAGGCTCCGTCAGATCCGTCATACTCCAAGGAGCATGACATTAGCACAGGGAGCTTTGGACCTCAGGAGTGCGCCACTCCACGTTGTAGGCCACACGCTTCTCCTAAGACGGCGCAATGAGACGGGGAAACAGAGGGCTCCACTTTCAGAGAGCAGCTGCGGCCTTTCGGAGGCCAAGCCAGGAAAGCTCGAGGGCTCCCTCGAACTCCCCGGTGATGTTCAACTCCGCCCACTGTGCAAACAAACGGGTGCCGATGAAGACCTCATGCAGACATAGCACACGGCTTCTGCACCGCCAGAAACTCTCCGTGCTTCCGGCCCAACAGCCATGCATCTTCTTCTCAACGTCGTCGACTGCAGCGAGCTGCAACCAGCCTCCAAATGTCACACAAACAAACATGAAGCCGTTACACGTGACATCGCAGAAACTAGGAAGCTGTCTTCCTGCGAAGGCGTCGCAAGTCTCGTTTTTGCTTCACGGTTGTTTCTGGCCAACTGGGCGGAATCGAAGTCTCGTTTCCTTCTGTCAATCTTGAGCACTCAGAATCTCTAGCCTGTACTCTACTAGTTACTAGGACTGCAATTGCACTGCGCCTCCGCCGGGATAACCGAGAACCAAACGACCTTCAGGGTGGCAACATGTGGCAACCCCTCTCCCAGACTCAATGACCCAGCACGAAAGCTCACTCCAAAACTCCCGTCCATAAACCCATCCCAATGATGAAATCATAGTGTCCGAACCCTTCGCCCTTCGCCGTTGCAGCAGCAGCAGCAGCAGCAGCAGCAGCAGCAGCAGCAGCAGCAGGAGTAGCAGGAATAACAATGATAGCAGTAGTAGTTGTCGTTGTTGCTGTCGTTGGCGTCGTCGTTGCTGTGTTTGCTTTTGCTTCTGCTGTTGTTTATTGTTGTTATTGCTGTTCTTCTTGTTGTTGTTGTCGTTGTTCTTACTATGTTTGCTCGTGCTGTTGCTCTCTAGCTCTTGTTGATGTCGTTGTCGTTGGTGGTGGTGCTGGTGCTGGTGCTGGTGCTGGTGCCGGTGCCGGTGGTGTCTTTGCTGTTGCAGTTGCAGTTGCAGCTGTTGCTGTTGTTGCTTTTGTTGCGACTGTGGTTGTGTTGGTAATACCAGCAACGGGACGAGCACGAAAGACAAGAAAAGCTCGCAGCAAAAGCTTAGGAAAAGCTCGAAGATCGTAATAGCGTGAGCCGCGCGAAGATTCGGGCTAACCGCCCTTGCTCTGCCACGCTACTAGCATTATTCGATCTTGTTGTTACATTTTGATAGGGGCTTGCCAGACACACAGGCTCGCCTGGACCCTTCGACCCTGGATGGCCTCTCTCAAGCTTGCCGACTTCGGGCGACTGCACCAGTGGCTCTCGTCTCACCGGAGCGGCATGGTCTTGGGCAAGCACTTTGTACTCGATGGGTCCAGAAAGTACGTTCCGAGCTTGTTGAGCTGCCTTCATGCGTGAATCCACCTTTGCTGGGTCGGATATCGCCGTTGCTGTGACCTCCTTAGCATCATGCTTGGCGTCCGGTTCCTTCTTCGAGTCCTTTTTGGAGTCTTTCGCTTCATGGCCTTCACTCGGGCCGCCTGTCTTCTCCTCTGTGGGGCCGGCGAGATCGGCTACGGAAGCTTCTTCAGGTTGCTGCTTCGCATGGAAGGACTCCAGCGTCTTGCGGCCGTCATTGTCCAATGGTCTCAGAAGATCCTGGAGCCCTAGGGGTTCCCCATCAATCAGCGCCCAAGCCTCCTCGCCGATGTCTGCGAGTTTCTTCCTGGAGCTCTCCTCAAAACGGAGCCATGCGTAGCCACCAACTTTATGGGGTGTTCCCATGAGTATTCGGCCTTCATGCACCACTCCAATAATCTTGCCCTTCAAAGAAGGCGAAGCCCTGACTGCCACTTTTCCATGTGCCACTTCATATCGCCCTGCATAGCCCAAAGCCTGCGGCTGGCGTTCTACAGCCGGGACGAGGTTGAGCTCGTGAATCAGTGCCCAAGCCGAATCTGCAAGAGCACCCATGGCATGGCAGCTTCGTGACGAAACATGGAGCCATTGCTGTCCGCCTGTACTTTCCTGTACTGCCCCCAGCAGTTGTGCGCCTTTGCTGGCAGCCCCGACAAGTCTGGACTCTTTTGAAGGCAGTTCCCACAATGGCACCTGGTGAGCAACATCAAAGCAATGCGGCTCTTCGTGGAAGAAATTGCTATTGCTCTCCTCTTTGGGATTCGACTCTTTCACTTGCGAGTCCTTTGCCGAGTCAGGACTTACAGGCTTTGCTGCATCCCGGACATGGCTCTCCTCTTCCTTCTGCGACTGGACTGCTTCACCTTCTTCCACCCTGGCTGCGGCATCGCCAGCAGTGTCCCTGCCTGATTCTGGCTCATTGCGTGGTGAATCAGGCGGTGCTTCATCTGCTCGTCTCAGTTTGGCAGCTCTCTGCCGCGCCTCCTCTGCGAGCCTCTCCAGCTCATCAGCTTGGCCTTGACCTGCTTTTTCGCACGTCTCAGTCCTTAGATCCTCACCATCCAGCTCTGCTTGAACTTGAGCTTGACTGTCCTCGGCACTCTTGGGAACCTCTGTCTGGCTCAGCTGCGCCGCTTCCCTCTGTTCGGCCTCTGCTTTCTGCGATTCTTCTTCTGCTTTTCTCCTGGATTCAGCCTCCAGACGTCTGGCTTCTTCCTCCGCATGCTTCTGAGCTTCAGCTTCTGCTTTCCGCTTCGCTTCTTCCTCCACACGTTTCTGAGCTTCAGCTTCTGCTTTCCGCTTCGCTTCTTCCTCCGCGATTCTGCGCGCTTCCGCCTCTGCTCTCTGTCGGTCCTCCTCGGCCTTCTTCGCCGCTTCGGCCTGCCTCGCTTCCTCGGCTTTCCTCCTCTCCTCGGCCGCCGCGGCCTTCCGGGATTCTTCGGCCTTTCTCTTGGCTTCCTCCTCGGCTCGCGCAGCTTCCGCCTGCGCAGGGAGACAACAAAAAAACAGCGGCAAAAACGGGCTGCACGGAGTCACGGAGCGTCTGCTCGGCGAGGAGCCCAGCCCAGGAGCCCGGCCTCGGCAGCCTTCCGCGCCGCCCACTCCTCTTCGCACGCGCGCGGCGCACGCAAAGGAAGTCTCTGGCTGCTGTTAGTGCCGTGCGCGCCTCGGCTGTGGGGACGCCGAAGTAGGCTCCGGCTGGAGCGCCGCAGAGACGCTCGACCTCGAGGTTGTGATTTAGGGCTTAAGACGTTCAAGGTTCAGCTCAAACCTGATCGTGTCCGATCAGCTCACGCAACGCTTCTTGCGAAAGTCTTGGACATGAAATGCGCTAGAGCTAGAGGTTGGATTAGCGCCCCACTCTGCCTCGTGGCAACAAGAACGCACGTAGTCGTTGTCCGCAAACTCCCTCGCACTTTCACATCATTCAAAGCACTGATTCAACTGCACACAGCCGAATGTGGCAATGGATCCCCGTGCAAGAGCATTGCCTGATGCCAGACTTCATGGCATTGTACCCATCCTCACTGGGATGTGAGCTGAGCACAGTGCATATAGTCTGTTTTCCATTTGCCAACCTCGGTGGTGGGAAAGTCGAACCTTTTCATGATGGGGTTCCACTCCTGCCAGCAAGAAGTGACAACCAAGCATCAAATGCCCAGCTTTCCAATTTGAGCCTGCGTGATCAACACCCTCCGATGCTGCTCCATGTGCATCCCGCCGCGCTGCTCGATGTTTTGCATGGTCCTGCTTCTATTTGTAAATGTGTAAGCCCCTCGAAAATGAGAGGAACAAAAAGGTCAGTCAAAGTCAAGTGAAGCCCGCTCCTCATGACGGCAGGCGTCAGAAGTGACTCCTTGAAGGCCTGCTGGATTGCTCAGAGCACGGGCTTCCAGAAGAGTCGCGGACACGCGCACGCCTTGAGGATCTCCTTCGCCTCGCCTAAGAACATGGGCCGTCCACGGATCTGTCGAGGAAAGGTTTCCTGCACTGAGAGACATGACCAGCTCTAGAGCTGCAAGGCTAAAAGCAAACCGACGCCTGAGCACACTCTTTTGAGCACATCTACACAACGAGTGAAGACTTTCGGTGCCTGCCGGTTCTTTGTCGAGGTTGGAGCAGGCATCGGATTCTCAAGGATCTTTCGGCTCGTTTCGATCTGACAGATCACCGCGTGTATAAAGACGCAAGTCTCGACAGCCGTTAGACCTAGACTTGTTCCGCCTCCTCCTGCTTCCAGCTCTTGCCCTCACCATTCGTGCTGGCCTTTTTCAGCTTTTACTGCTGGCTGCAACACGTCTTGACGGCCACTCTTTCAGATGCATGAGCTCTCCGCGGTTAGTCTGAACAGTGCTCCAGGCACCATGCGCAGCTGGCGCTCCACCTGGCCGCACCCACAAGTTGCAATCCTCCACCTCAAAAACTCAAAAGATGATCGAACAACCTGGCAAAAAATCTGCCAAGATGCGGCGTGTGAAAGCTTGCGCCTGTGCTTTGTTCTGAACCCTGATCACCGGGCCTCATGCGAGACGAGTCGGATGCCTGGTTGGTGCCCGTGCTCCTGAAACACAGAGTCATCATTGATCAAATTCGATATGTAACCGAACAGCTGCATACGTGTAGATGTATACATCTGTACCTGTGTAACTACACGTGCGCTCTGCGAATGTGCACTGCAACCCCTAGAAATGAGGCTGGTGTTTCACTCAAAAGCCCAAAGGACGAGAATCCACCATCTTGCTTACCAGATACCAAGGACCCGAGCAGGCAGCTAAGTATGTCCACAACGCAACTTTCTGTCGACTACCAGCTACTAGTTTCCTGCCGAACAAAACTCAGCAAAGCTCAACCGGCCGTGCCGTACAAATTGAAGATTCCAATCAGTAGTGATGCATATATGCATATGTGCATATACATTTTTACTGGCTGGCCGGCTGACTAAGTGACTCAATCAATAAACGGCTGAATGACTGACTGAATACCTGAATGGCCGAATGACTGAATACATTCATGCATGTTAATATGACTGACAGGCTGATGGACGGACGGAGGGACCCACTGAATAGTGCATGAACGACTAAATGAACTTGTTTTTATGTACAAGTAGCAGTGGCATTAGTGTGTGCGCGCAGGTAGGTAGGTCGTTAGGTACGTAGGCAGGTCAAGACGTAAAGCCGCAGAAGCAAAGTACAGGAAATTGCACGAAAGTAAATCTTTACTCTGCATGAACTCCGCTGGACGAGTGCATCGTACACATGGCAGCTGCAGCACTTCAGTGTTTAGGTCAGGGCACCCTCAGCATCTAGAACAGTGAGTCAACGGTTAGCCATACAGGGAGATGGCGCAAGGCCACGACTCCTGGTGAGTGCTCCGGGCTCCATGACAGCTCTGCGCCCTTTCCTAGCTGCGCGCGGAGCTGCCACACTTCTTTCCAGTGCTGCGGCCCCTTGGTTTCACAATGCTTAGAAGGAGTTTTGTCTACTCCTTCCACCTCTGGCAACGAACCTCGCCCAGCATTGCGTGGAGGCACGAAAAACGGAGTTGCCGCACTAAGGAATTCTGCGAGCTGACATGCCCTAGAGACATGCGACCCTCTCTTCCAATGCCAAGCGTTGGGCATTGTGCAGACCACTACTACTTCGAGTGTGGATGCGAGCTTTGGTCTCATTGTCTAGCACGCGAAGTCAGATCAGTGCCACCGTCATCGTGCCTCACTTTCCGACTGATGCTGGATTCCCTGTGATGCATTACTTTCATGCTGCTGTGGAACTGGGGCTCTAATCTCCCCTGCTTTCTTTGCACCGCTGTCATATACATCCCAAACCTCACAGGCACCTCAGCAGTTAGCACAAGGCTCCGGACTTTCAGATTCGTGAGCCGTCTGCCGCAGCGACAGAGCCTCGAAAGATCACTGCGGCAAGTCTGATGACTTCCCATGGCAAGCGACGACCAAACCTCCTCCTCATCGTTACAGCCATCGGGTCGACCTAACAGAATGGCAGGGGCGCTGTGGGGCCTGAGACACGAGGGCCACGAGCGGCGAGCCTCGCAGGAAAATGAACGTCGCCCTGACCGCGAGAAGCAGCAATGCTGCTGCACCCAGCGGCCTCAGCTTGCGACTGAGCTGGACTGGTCACTGCAACCACTGCGACAGCGACCTTCGACAGAGGCTATGCTTGGCCTCGCGCAGACTCACCGCCATCGCAAGCGAAGCAAACCTTCGAAGCGGCCAGAATCCCGGCTACCCGTGCCACCCCTGCTGAGCTCCAGCCTTTGGTTTGGCCTGGGATGGCGGTCCTTCCGACACTACTCTGACAGAACTCCATGTGGCAAACTGGCGCTGGCGGCGATTCCTGGTCGTCTTTGATCGCGAACTTAGTTTCAGCCTCTGTGTCATCGAAGTTCACAGAAACTTCCTTTCTCCTGAGAAGAAGCCAGTGACGAATTATTACCGGGTGTTCTTGTCTAGCCGTGAATGCTTCAAGAGCTCCTCCGAAAGAGACTTCGACGCCCTTCTCAGGATTTGCAACGACTGAGCCCTGCACTTCTCCGCATCCAGGATGAGACGCTGCTTGATTTCCGGCTGCGGCAGGAGATGAACATCTGGCAACGCCATAGGACGGATGCGGCCACTCCTGAGCTTGCATCCACTGCCCGAGAATTCTGAAACGAGTACCACAGTGCAAGAAAGGTTTTGGCTTACTCCCTTCAAAGCAAGTGTTCAGTCAACAGTCCAGGGCTTGCGGCGAGCTTGAAGCTAGCTCGCCAGCTTAAACAACCACAAGTGTGTCAGTCATCAGAAGCTGAGCCCGCAAGACATGCAGGTGAGATCGAGATGCCGAGTCACGTGTAAAATTCGACGTCGCCGTGGGGAAGAGTTGCCAAGTAGCACCGTGCCCACTGGCAATGTGTTGGCCTTGAGAAACAATCTGGTGCTAAAACTTCCGCCAAATTGAATCTGCTGCTGAGCTCTTGCTGTGCATTGTTATCGTCTCTGTTTTTTCGTCTGTATGCACAGCTCACTTGGAATCTTCGTGCTAGCCACGACAGCATGGCATGAGGCACTGAGGTCGGCATTCTACCGATGCTTGACGACACCGGTGCACATGCGACAAGCACGTCCATCTTGGTCGCTGGTTTCTGGCAGGAGTAGCTGGGACGTCAGTTGGGCAACGACCGTCTCCCAACACCCCACGGTGCAGTGCAAAGACTGAGGGAGGCATGCCATCCCAACACTCTCAACCATTCTAGAAGCTTCAAATTCGTTTGTTGACAACAAACTACGATCAAGGTTAAGATTTTTCAAGCTAGCCCACTGCCTCCAAGAACCTGACAAACCCATTTCCATTTGCACCAGACCGTCTGCGCGACCCCGCAGATCGATGCCACCAAACTGGGGCCGTCCCAAGTCCGACGATCTGATGGCATAAAAACAAGCCCAAATGTGAGAGGTTCCTCGGTCTCCAAACGAGGCTTGCGTCCCTTTCGTGGAATGGGCCGATCTTCATTTCCAACCGCAGCTCTACTCGAGGCCCATCCCCTTTCATGTCAGGATGGTCGCATGGATGTCGGAAAATGTCCGAACTTCACGTCTGACGTTCTGATTTGTGCGTGGTAAGTTTACTCCTACGGGTGGAGCAGGATATTGATAGTCGCTCCAGGTTAGTGCTCTAGCTGCGTTTCAGCTCCATGGTTTGTGTCCACTAGGCCGCTGCATTGCACGGCGTCCCCCGCCTTTCAGACTTGAAATCATTGATGGTCGGGGTGGACGGCCGCCGAGTGCACGAAAAGACTTTGATTCAGGAAATTGCATGCCACTTGTCTGGAGCTTAAGCTCAGAATTGCTCACGGGATTCACGCTTAAACTTAAACGGTCGCACATTCCACGCACAGCCAAAACTACTGCAGCTTGGAATTGAAGCGACAAGCAGCGCGTCTGCAGCCAAGATGCTGATGACATATCTTTGAGCCATCGAGCATGACTTGGCAGACCTTGTGCTTCAAACAGGCTTCGGCTTCAACAAACGTTCTTCATAACCATGAGAGTGCCTGGTGTTGAAAGAGCTGGTTCTGTTTGCTGATGACAACGGTCAACACCTGCAAGCAGTTAGTGTTTCAGGATCATCTCCTTCAGCCTGTGGAGGCCTTTCTGATGTCGGTGAAGGCCGATATCTCCAGTGCGGCATAGGCCTGCGCAAAGAAACTCCAACGATTACATGCCGAGATCTTCTGTGCCTAGTGGCAAGCCAAGCAAGTGCTTCTCTTGCGATGTCACGAGTGCTCCCGATGGCAGAACTTCAACACACATCAGCCACCGTTTCGCCCAGCGGACCGGATGTCCATCAATGATGTAAACGCCGATGCCCACTCCGAAGTGGTTGAAGACTTGCCTGCGACAGTGATGAACTTCCTCGACGGAGCTGGGGAACGATTTTCGATTTCGCATGTCGCAACAGCCCAACCATCTTGACATCTGCCTTTCATAGCCGTCGTCATCAATCCCCACCCACCCTACCTCCAGGACCGAAGTCTACGGCTGCAAACGAATATCCACCTTACCCTTACCCTATTCGATAGAAAGGACATTGCACATTCAGGTTTGTCCAGAACGCTGCAAGTGCGAGATGAACCCGCTTAGGGTTTAGGGTTTAGAGGATTCTTGCAAAGGCATCATCTTCCAAGAGTCCCCCCACTTCCCAGGATAGCACGCCACCCCGGCCCTGAGTCCTCGGCCTCGACGAAACGAAAAGAACAGTAGAGTAGAGTCTAGTATATTACATGATATTCCTGAATTCCCAAGCTAAGCGTTCTGCTGCATGAGATGAGGTCGGCACGGCTGATGCGTGATGTCTGTCATTGTATGTCTCAGCCAACACCGCCGAACACAAAGAATAGAGACATGCGACCACCTGTCGCAAGAAAAGATCATTGAACGACACGCATGATTAGCTGCTATTCCCGACAATGCAGCATCTCAGTAACAAGAAAACGAGCAACCGCATGCAGCACTACATATCATTGCTGCTACAGAGACTAGTTCTGCTACACCACCGCTGTAACTATTTCGACTACGGCGACGACTACTTCTACTCCCATACACAAGTTGGAAGCATGCTATAGCACAAGAATGAGGATAGTAGACTGTGACAGCCAGGTTCAACGGAAACCCTCCTGAGAAGCAGCTCAAGTCTTCGATCAAACTGTAGTAGGAACCAAATTTCCAACATCATCGTCATGCTATCATGCTGATGTGAAAGAAGCACTGCGGTTCATAGGTACAAAAGAACAAGCACTCAGACTGCCAACGGATCGAGTTGCTCTCCTCACTCACCAAGTCCCGCGCGGAGGTACGACATACGCAGCATATCTGCTCCTTTGTGGGGTGCGGCAAGGAATCGCACGGCACTAGTAAACTTGTGGAGTCGTGACTCGCGATGACTCGCGAGCACTCACCTACGCGTTCAAGTTGCCAGCTGAAAGTGACTTAGACACGACTTGGCATGCCGTACATCGTACCTGATGAGTTCAGGGCCAACCATTGCAGCAGTCATCACAATGACAGAACATTGCGGCTGTAGCCTCTTTGGTGGCCCAGTTCTCTTACGACATCTGAGAAGCGGGCTCGAGATTCAGCCGCGAATGGTATGGTAGCTCCGCCTGGAAGAAATAAAGCCTCAGAGCTGCACAAGAAAAAGCCGTATCTATCGCATGCCCGCATTTAGCAGGCATTGTCCCAAACATAAGACCTGTAAAATCACGCAAGCCTCGCAAGCTTCAAGGCTACCATTACGACGTGATCAATGCATCGTGGGGAATCTCTGGATATATATATATATATATGTTTATTTATTTTTCAAAAGTATATATACACATACACATATCTTGAGAACCCTGCTGTCCATCCTCGCCATTCCAGACTAGAAGATGTCCATCCTGCCAGTGCAGAACATGCGCAGGGGAATTTTGATCTGCTGATCTTTGCCACTGGGGTTTTGACGACAATGTGCTCCACGGCAACGCCAAAGGCGATAATGTTGCGCCTGCCCATGGCCACCCGACAACCTTTACACTCTGGCTGGCGACAGGGGGCCGAGCCCATTCACGACAACGCCATGTTGGCTCCAGCACCTCAACCGGACTGCAGGAATCTGAGAGCCCCGACTTAATGAAACACTTTTTAATGTGTTTGCATTGTCAGGTCGTCGGGCTCAAACTGCTCCTGACCTGCAAACATGACACCTGACACAGGCGAAGCGTCTCTGAGGCACGTGCTTGTCTGACTTGAACTTGTGCTGGAACATGGGCTCTTTTTCGTTGTTGTTCGGCGTCTCAGGCGGAATAAATCATGGCTAAGAACGCGCGGACAGAGCTTCATACGGCTGAGTTCGGATGAGACACCATCGTGAAATTGGAGCAGTCGTCATGATCAGCATGCCAGGCCCACACCTGGAAAGCCGTCAAAAACTGCAATGAACAAATAGGAAAATTAACCCTCCGAGAAGTGGACATTGTCGATGATCAAATTGTCTGAGTTGAATTCCATAAGCGTGTTGGCTCCTCAAAAGAAAAGATCTGCATGTCTAGGCACAGGATGCACAGGAGAAACTTAGGCGAGTGCTGACGGGATCACAGCCCAGGTATTTGAAGGCTCCAACACGCGCAAAAACGTCAGATGCCTTGGATCTGCCCGAGTATGGCAACTGCACGCCACACTGGGAAAATGCAAGCTGAGCCCTCAACGACTCCGGTACTTGCTTCCGCCGATCTTGCATCGGTCTCGCTGCGGCTTCCCCATTGCAGCAGCGGCTCCCTGTAAAGCAATCGCTGGATCGGACATACGGTCACACTCCGGTGGTTCCTCAAAAGGCGAATCGTAAGGTTGAGACGCATAGAAGCCGAGGACAGGAGTGGCCGCATCCATCATGATGCCCGCGATCCCTGAAGATGTGGCTTCTACGTGGCACACGAAACAAATAGCAGGTCCTAGGTCACCGTGACCATTTCCGAACTTTGTTGTGTTTGGTGTCATCTTATTGTTGGAACACGGCTAGGTGCCGAACTCACATCGGTCAGAAAGTCGGTCACCTGCCACGGTCTCCGCTTTGCAAGCAGTCTTGACTGGAGGGAGACTTGACCGATGCCGGCGCCTGCAGACACGATCGTCCAGCTGGTGACACCAAGGTGGGGAAGCCTGGCGCTGAGCTATGCATAGCCTTGCTCGCTGTGTGATTACTATGAACTGCTAACATGAGGACATGGCTCTTGAGTGTCGTAGCTCCGTCAAAGAACAACAAAGCTTTCTCCCGCGGTTGAGCGACAGACTGTCAATGCCGGTGACTCTGCAACGGCCAAGGCAGCAGCCTATCCCGAGTAGCACGAAACCACTGGAAGTGATCACCAGAGGCTCGTCCAGACGGTAGATCTCAAAGGTGTCACAATGCTTTGGACAGCTGTTTGCTGCGCACGGATACCTCGCGAACATGTTCAATAAATTGAGCAGCCGGCACCGGGTGTCAGCAGCATGCCCTCCTGTGTGCAACGAAGTCTCCGGGGCTGTCACTGTGCTTTCGGACGCGCACTGTGTTGGTATCCGAATGCTTGCAACAGTTCTCGAAATCCGACCGCCACATGATCTGACTATATCTGACTGAATCTACCTTCATTTCATTGCGCTATGCTGGTGAAGCTTGTGCTGCACGACCGGGCGCCTTCGTCGCCATGCCTCGATTGATCTCCGAAGCCGACATGTCCGGAGTGGCAATGAACACCTTCTCCACATCCAGGGACTCTACAGAGAGCGGAGTGCATGTCGCCAACTCTTGCTCTACTTACTGACTAGCCCCGGTCACCGGTCAAAGTGATCAGGCAAGAAGAAACCAAGGACGGAGAGGCGTTCAGAATTGCATTGCGACTCGCATGGTGTCATGGCACAGGCCCTGACATCGGAATCGATGTAGAGCGCACGATCAATGTGTGATTCGCGGTCCTGGCGTCAAAAAAAACTGTGTGGCACTACTCGTACACTCTCCAGCCTGCAGTCACAAAAACTAAGCAGTAAGCTGAATTTGCCCCTTCGAGTCTTCGGGTCATGAAGCAGTCCTTGCCAATCGCACCGGGAGCTGGATTTTTCAGCATCTTCGGCACGTAGATCTTCCAATCGGATGTCTCCTGCGAACACACGGCAGCCCTTTCAACATCAGCAAGGCAGCGCAGCTGCCACATGTCCTCGAAGACAATGTATGGCTTCTCGGCAGATCCTTATGAGATATGGACGAACGTCAAGAGCACGCCGTGGCACCCGATCAGGCGGAGCTGAGGTCCAAGCTTGGTATGCCCGACACCTGCGAGATCTTGTCGGTCATGCCCTAGCCAGGGCCAGGAGACGGCAAAGACACTTACAAAGATCGCAGGGAGTCAAGGCTCCAGCTCCATCGCAAGCGTGCATGTCCTTCTTGTCAAGTCCGACAGCCTCAGTGCTGGCCCAGAGTTTGACGTACATGTGACTGTCCACTTGCCTCTTTTGGCTTCAAGCAAAGCTGTGATTGCTCTGAAACTGAAAGGCCAAGATGCACCCTGGAAAATGTAGTTCCAGCCGCCGGTGCAGCAAATTCCTCTGCACAGCAAAGCGTTTCAGCATTGATACACCTGAGGCACGTTTCGCTGTCCTTCCGGCGGCAGGGACACCTGCCGCGCATACCATTGCTGCTGGGTGCCCATCACCAGCTTCCCGTTCACCTGAGTTTGACTGGCAGAATGCCCGAGATTGTGCGGGCTTTTCGTGGCCTCCACGTCGCTCATGAAACCACCGCTGGAGTATCCCGCCTGTTGGGTCTGGGCAGGTGTTTGGGCACGCTCTGCGGAATCCGTGGTGAGGATCCTGTCATTCGTGAGAGGCAGAATCCTATCAATACTGAATATGTTTTTTGGTGCATCAACTTTAAACACCATGACTCTTTTTTTTGTTGCCTCAGCTGCTCGGCGCAGCCTGACGAGGCGCGCCTTGTGAGAGAGCCAGAGCTCGTACTTGACGATTGCTCTTCGAAGCGGTGCTGCCTGCACGGAAGAGTTCATATTTATCCATTTAAATCTATATGCACGCACAAGTGCATCCACACACACACAACATATATATATATATGTATATATCAAATAAAAATTTACATACATACATACATACATACATACATACAGACAGACAGACAGGCAGACAGGCAGACAGACATTACATTACCTTAGCTTACCTTAGCTTACCTTACGTTACGTACATACATACATACATACATACATACATACATACATACATACACACACATACATACACATATACACACACACACACACACGCGTGTTTATATATATATATATGTATATATATACATATATATACTTATTTATTTATTTATCTATTTATTTTCTTATTTATTAATTTTATTATTATTATTATGATGTGTATATTGCACGAGCAACTACTACTCTGTTGGGTCAGGCCTGTGAGACTGCCCACATGGTGCCTGAGCCGTTTAAGCCATGCAGACTGCAGCCACGCAGCCAGGTAGCTTCCAGCGATATCAGGTTGCTGGAAACAACGCTGATGCTATAAGACTTTCGGACAGCCACACATTGGAAATCAGCAACACACGTCTTTCACCATTTCTGCGTTCTTTGGAGTCCTGGTTTTGCGCTTGCTGTGTTGGGATATTCTTGGTATTTTGTCTGTGTATTGGTTTTTGTTCTTTGTTTGTGCTTTTGGGTAGTTGTGTTTGGCAGTGAGGGTTCAAGACGAGTTTCGCAGGAACGCTAGAAAAGGCAAACACACACACACACACAGAAAATCCTTGAGGCATCCGTCAAGAACCTGGTCTTTCGCAGGCACGGAGCCGCGGCCAAGATTTCGCATTTGTTGGCGTCGGTTTCTGCGTTTATTTGGAGTCCAAGTTGGTATTCCTGGAAGGTTTGTGCATCCAAGCTGGAAGCTAATTCGCTGTTGCTGCGAAGTGCTCGCATCCAAGCAAGTATCCCAGCAGTATCTGGAGGATGCTCTCTTACGACTCATAGGAGCGGACTGCACACACAAGCAGCCTATACACACAAGCAAACACACCAATACCACTCTTAAAGACACAAAGACCACACTCAGCATAAAACAACGCTCGAAAAATGCCAAACTCATACACCAAGCAAGTAAACACCAAACTAGATATTTGGCTGCAGCACAGTCCGCGGCCGCCAAGTTCTTCTAACACTAAAATGGTTATCACTAATTGTAATGGTTATAACTGCCACTCCTAACTCATAGTCGGCTCATGGTACTCGTTTGCTACTACTCTCATGACTGGGCGATGCTGAGGCTTCGGCGTCCCGCTGTCACGGTGACTCCTTCCAGCGAGCGCCAGAAGTTGTTCGTTGCCTGCAATTTGGGGGCTCAGGCTTTGTGGTCGGGGCTTATCATGGCAGAGATGTCCATGCTGATCGCCAGCTCGTGAGTCTAAGGACAAGTCTGCATTACTCAGTATGCATAAACAATCAACGATCAAGGACTCACAGCCATGAATGTCAAGGTCTCGGCTTGATCTGTGATGTCATTACTGACCTGAGCGAGGGGGGGCGGGTGTGGGCAACCTGCAGCAGCGGTGGTAAACACGCTGGGCTCTTGGCCCACGCATCCGGGACTACAACCTGAGACACGCCAAGCAACGACGAGAAGGCACGGCTGCAAGGGCCATTCAGCGCATGGCAGATTCAGGACCTCTGCCGACCCCAGCGACACTGGTGTAGTAGCCTGCACTTCAAGGCGACATTTGCAAGGCTTTGAACCAGTAGTATGAGCACACAGGGCAGCATGCTTGAGGTGGCGAATCCGCACTTGCCCATCATGTTTCTTTGAAGCGACGTTTCTGTGCTGAAGTGTTTGGCTCACGCATCGCATTGTTGGCTTCCCACAAAGGATGTTTCGCATTAGGAAGATCTCGGTCCAAAATGAGGGCGGGACTCTCACTTTGCAGTGACCCGCTGCAGCTTTTCCAGCAGGTCAAACCAATACATATATAAACAAGAGCAGTGCTTTCGGTCGAGTTCTCCGAGTCCTGCCAAGTTGCAAGCTCTTCCAGAAACTAGAAAAGAAAACCCTTTTCTTCCATGCTGCGTGCGTAGACTTGCTTGCACTAAATAGCATGTGACTTCCTGTAAACGCACATCTGCTTTCAGCCATCCCTTGCATACATGGGGGGGGAACGACGTGCTCGCTAGTTTTCGTTCCAGAGCGCTTGCGAGCTGCGAAATATCCCAAATCTGCTATGGAGATCTCACCGCATTTCAGACACGTTGACATGACAAGCTGCAACCCTGCCGGCTTCCGTGAAGAGCGCTCGGACCGTCAAGTGTCCACCTCCGTTTCACCGATTCTCTCCCCGTTGCAGCCCGATGGCTCACTGCCTGTTGCTTCGAGTGGTAAGGTCCCGATGGTGCTATGCTGCTATGCACCTCCTCATGACGAGCACCTCGAAGCCATCCTTATGAAAACCAGGCACTCACAAGGTGAACCCTGTGACAGCTGCTAGGTTCCACCATCAATCGCAGCACACTAAGTGAGCTGCTTCCTCAGCTAAACTCTGTGCATGCCCCAATGCCCTAACGTGGGTTCACAGCTCAGTGGCTTAAGGGACATGTCGGGTGGTCAAGCAGGCGTTGTCGTGCCAGTCCCTTCCCTCCCCAGCCTATTTCGATCCACATGTCATGAGGATAGACCTCAGGTCAGTCTCGGTCTGAGTCTCCGTGTCCCTTTTCGAGATCACCGACTCAAGGGCCAAGCCCCGGGTTTGAGCAAGACCGCGCGTCTTGCCTCGGACTGAAAGTCTGCATGGTCAAGCAGGAAATCCTAGGGCCTAGGTTTCAGGCAGGTCCAAAATGGGACGTCGCGTCTTTCACCTTGGACAGCTTTGCCTGAAGGGCGCTCGCATGGGCAAGGACAAACACCTTGCAATGCAACTCGCCTTGAGCTCTTTCGAGCTCATAGATGGGTCCAAGACCACGATCCTTAACAGCTTGTGTTTGACAGGCCCATGATGCCACTCGGACGTCGGACCGATCAACAACTGACAAATGCCGGGGGTCTCAGGTATCTTGCTATACCACTGGCTGCTTTCTCGTCCGTCCTCGAACGGCAGACACTTCTCGAGCGATGCGACAAGGAAAGCATGCTCGTTCCGGGCCTCGGCCTCATGGCTCTTCGCCAGTCCGACCAGAACCTGGTTCGTCTTCGCTTGTCTGGCTTTGGCTTTCAGATTCCAACTGCAACAGGTCTGAGGATGTCTGAGGGTTCGGCGACGAGTAGTCTCAAGATTGGCGGCGCTCTTTGGCGCACCATGAGCAGCCTGATAATCTGACTCACGAGGTGTGCTTTGAAAGCAGTTCTACTGGAATGATCAAAGCTGAGTCCACTGCGCTGCCCTTAACGGAGCTTGACCCCGTTGGCGGGAGCTGCGTAGGAGCCAAGGGCAGGCCGGACAGCGGCACTTTCGGAAGAGATCTCCAGTTCAACTCGGCTTCCAAAACACTATTGTATATTAATGTATATGTCGTATATTATGTACTATATTATGTTAGACTGACACTATATTTTGTTGATATTATAGTACTGCATATTTTAGTAGATTACATTGCTTACTATTCTAAGAATCCTCGGCCGTCCCTCTTGCACTAATCCGTCCTTGACGACTTGAAGAAGGTTAGGGAAGCCAGCACCGTCGATGCTGAAGCCGTGCTTTCTAAGAGTTGCCTTCAGGCTCAAGGGGCCAGCCAGAAGGGTGCTACACAACGGAATTGCGAGCTTGACCAGGCCTTCCAAAAGATGGAGAGCAGCTTCGCTACGGCCTGCACGGCAAGGTTTGAAGTGCACTCATTTCTGGCCCCGTGATGCCGGCCTCGCGTTTCTTGAAGGCCCCCCAGTCCATTCTCCGTAGCTCCGCTAAGTCCTGCTGGGCTAGGCTCACAAGCCAATCTTTGAAGCTTTGAAGGCACCGCCCCCGGGCCTTCTGGAACTTCGCACTGTTGGAAACGGTCCGAAGCTCCTTGCATTCTGTTCTTCGGGGCTCCGGAACTGACAACTTTCGGTCGCGGTGTTTGCTCAATCTTACAGGGAGACATGCAGAGGACCCGCGCCATCATGCACTCTCTATCACGACTTGAAAACGAACGACGAACCGCACGCATGCTTGGTTCACGAATCGGATCAACGGTTCTCGGCATGAACATGCTTCCTGTACTGGAAGTTAAAAAGAAGCATCCGATTTAAGTTCAGAGAACGGAAGCACTGTAAAGAGCACTTCTAAGAACGGCCCTAGCAAAGCCACAGATCGGAAGGCCTCCAGAAGACGCCGCACTTCGTCTAACGAGAGCTCCGGTGCCTTGCAATCCAAAAAGCCCGAGTCGTAGATGTGCTTGAAGCTTTCAACGTCGCAGAGTGTTGTATCTCGCATGCGTCTTGAGTTGGCGCTTCTTTGGGCATCGAGTACTCAATAGGATATCTAGAAGTATTGCAAGTATTGCTAGTATCCCCGTAATCAAATCCAAAATGGTAGACAGCAGTGTTCCTAAGGAGTCCTACTTCGCCGAATTATCCACCAAAAGCCTCATTCACAAAACCGCTACTTAGGCCCTACTTTCGCATTGATCGGCTGCGTTACGCTCTTGTTTTTGGGCCTTGCTGAAGTTTATTCAGGCTCAATGGCTAAGTTGTGCGTGAATATGGACAGACCCAAGTGTTGGATGTCGTGATGATCTCTGGATTACCATCTTTCATGCAGGATCATGACAATGAATACGTCCTTTGAGGTCATGACAAATGAGCCACATCGCTGAAAGTCCATGGCCGGCTTGGCCAAAACAACACTGCAGCACATGACCTAAGACGATTAAGCCGGTTGCCGGACTGTTCCCCTTGGTCCGCACTGGCCTCGACAGAATGCAAAAGGGGAAGGTGCTTTGAAAACGCCAACATCAGCGCATCGTCTGGCATTGGACTGCCATCCCAGTCTTAGCTCGCAGCGTGACTTTCGGAGCATCGCCAGGAGCCTCAGGGCTTCGCGGCCAGAAATCGAATCATGGAATCGGTTGTGTCAGAGCTCCAGCCTCGTCCGCGAAGCGGGAGAAGGCACCGGTCTTCGCTGGCCTTGCAACGAATGCTGTCGCTTGGTCCAAAGGAGTGCTTTTGCGACGCAGCTCCGATGCAGCAGCATGATTTTGGTACTATTGCTGCTGTAGCGGCGTAGTCGCTGCTGCAGCAAAGGCCCCAAAGGCACCTTGACAAGGCTTGAATCTGTAAACTCTAATGCGAAGGTCAGACGAGATCATGCGTTGCAGCACAAACACGAGCAGAGGCAGCTGCCACTTCTCCGGCCCATAGCTGACGGATATTGCTACCAGTGTCTCATGTCATCCGGAGCTGTGCTGTCCAGCAAGCAAACATGAAACCCGACACTTTGAAATGAGTCCTTTTGGGACACACATCTGAATCTGAAGTCAGGGTGCAAATTGGTGATCCTGAGTTGTCTTCTTGTATGCGACCAGCATGTGTGCGGCACGCGGCTTGAGCAATGGGAGAACGGGAACCCAGCCCACAGCAATTCTACGTAATGAATGCTCAGCACCCCGATAGGACACTTCCATCGTCCGCCGTTGGTCAAGGCAAACACTAACAAACTTCTCTGCCCGCGCACGAACGGCCAGCACGCCAGGCATCTACCTGTACAGTCGCGATGTCCTCCATAAAACTGGCCGGAGTGAGAAAACACGAGAAGGCTGTCCAGTTGACGTGACCTTGCGATCCCTGACTGAAACCCTATGGCGTCTTCATTGCCTGTTAGCGGTAGAGTCGGTAGAGTATATTAGTGTCTGGCATCTTGTCAACTGCTTTCTGCGATTTAATTTGCTCACATGTCAGTGGCTGCTCTGTGCCTTGGGTCACCTCAGCTCGATGAGCTGAAGGTGTTCCGAAGCTGCATGAAGTGCAGCAGCGAGATGCCGCGCAAGAAAGAGTACAAGGGACGTAGGAGCAACGAGGGACGACTGCTACCATCTCCGAATCACCTCCACGACAATGCCAATTCTGCCGCTCATTAGGCAGTTCCGAGTGGTGAGCGGGGCAGTGGCAGCGGACCCGGAGTGCGCACCTCCAAGGTTGAATCGGGACTGTCAAGCCAATGGTCTTCTTATCCTTTTTACTCACACAGTCACATAAAGTCCCTCCCCCAAAACAAGCGGTTTTCCAGCCTCACTGAGAGCTATGCGAGTTGCTTCGTCCTCAGTGAGCAAGCTGAGCTTGTTGCCGCAAAGGTCTTGTGTTGAGTGTAGCAGACACGTGCCAGGCGCTGCACCCAATCTTTGGTGACATGAATGTCCTCGCATGTAGTTCGTGCTTCGACTAAGATGGTTGATGCATCTGGCATGCTGCTACTAGTAGGCGAGGACCAAGGCTTGCGAAAAACAAAGAAGCACTGTACTCAAGGATTCGTCCTGCATCCCCCACTCTCGGCACACCTCTTCAGGCGCTCCTTTGCCACAAACCTGACAGCATTCTTCTGCGGACAGCAAGAATCAAAGAAGCACGAGTCTGATTAAGCAGTGTTGCTAAGCTTGTGACGATGAACTGCGGAGGGGGCACATGCTTCGAGGCACCTGAAATGCAAGTACGCCAAGCAAGCCGGAGTTCTGACCAAGCTGGGCACGATTCTGAAGACGGCCGAGAGAACAAGCATCCGACAGAATTGCTTGATGGCCACAGCGTCGTTCTTGTGGCGGCGATTCCTTGGCGCAAGTTGGAGACCAGAATTCAGCAGAGGGCCATCTCGCGAAACCAGCTCGGTTTACCTATTCAGGCGACGGCAGAATCAGGACAGCCACGCGCTCGTCCGACGCCGCACGCTGTTGCACGTAGGAGAGCCAAGGCCTGCGGTTTCGTGTTTGGGGTTCCCCAAGCCCCAAAGCCTAAAAGTCTGAAGGTCGGGGAGCACAAATGGCACGGAGCATGCAACACAGGGCATGACCACATGCAGCCAGCTTGAAATCTTGCGACGCTGGGGCGCACGCTTCGTCTCCTGCGTGCCATCGAAGCCTTGAAACGAAAGACCTGGAAACAAGCAACCAGGCTTTGTCCTGCAGAGTGCTGTTGTTTCTCGCACAACGTAACCAGTGTAAGCACCTGTGTGGCCATTCAACGTCGTTTTCCTGAGCCAACAGCACAGCATTTTCCGTTTGAGCCGATGACAAAGCGGTGACAACCTTTACACATGCGCTGAGCATGTCTGAGTTCGGTTCTGCCAGGCTTTCGGGTTGACGTCGACCCAAACCTGAAACGCGGTCTTCGTCAAAAGCAGGTCAAGACACAGTATTCTCAGTTGCCAACCACGCCGGGCTTAGCTGCAGCCTGGCACGATGTACAATACTCTACTATATTATACTAGAGTATCGTATATTCTAACAGTACTATATACTTCTACTATACTGATCTTATAGCTGTTATAGTATAGTCCAAGCTGAGCCTACTTCTCTCAGAGAGCCCCCAGGAATCGCAGCCTTCGGAGCTCTGGCAGGGGCACCGCTCCCGGGCGCGTCCGACGGATAGCCTGCAGTCTCGGAGCCGAGGCCACGGCTCTCACAGTGGAGTAGGGTTTAGGGTTTAGGGGTTTAGGGTTTAGGGGTTTCGGCTCTCACACTCGGACAATCCAGGCGAGGCATAAGGTACGAGGTCTTCCAAAGTGAAACCCACACACATGCCTCGAAATACACTTCAAAGGCCCTACAATAGAACCTCTAAGTCAACACTTTGCGCACGTGTGGCCACCAAAATCCGCTCTTCATCTGTAACTAGTTAGCGGACTTCGACGGCATGATACACAGGAGGAAACATCGATGAGGCTCGAGTAAGACAATTAGGGCAATAATGGGATAAACATCAAAGGGCCAGGGAGGACCCAGGTATACTTCTGTCCCCTCCTCAACCTAACTTGAGTGAAACTGGATTGCTGAAACATATACATGCCAACGACCGCCTTTTAATTACAGCTCTGGCAAGTTTGCAGTGAATTATGCCTTCTTCATGCTGCCAACTGCTTTCCTTTTTTCGTCATCAGCCCCCACGAGGTTCAATCACCAGCTTAGGCAGAAGATATTGTTGATCACCAGCATCACCACATAACCATCCACCAGATGCAGAATACTACCAGCAGTCGGTGATTGATCCTTGGGCCCACGCACCCAGTCAGCACATCTTCTCGCAGACTTTCGGAATATTTGGGTACAACACCTGTATACATGCTGGTCCAAATTCTCAAATTCCTGTGTCTTCTCCACATGCACTCATGCTGCATCTCCCCTGTATTCAGTTTGCATTGTTGCCTGACGCGACCAGTGCAAGTCTTGTCGGGCCACTCAACGTAGTTTCAGTACAGACCCAGGCAGCGTGCGTCCAATTCCACATGCATTCTTGCATGAACTTGTCGTAGCCTCGGTCAGCCTTTATCGACATAAATCTCAGCTGGCTTGTATCACATGCACTGAATTCCGTTGTGCCTCATCATTTTGCCCAAATGTCCGTTCTGAAAAAGCTTCTCGCGTGCTCGCATGGCATGCTCGAAGCCCCAAGCCAGACTGCTGGTTTAGGGGTTTAGGGGTTTAGGGTTTAGGGGTTTAGGGTTTAGTGGAAACATTACGGAACACTAGGAAGGACCCTAGAAGGGACCCTTAACCCTGGTACCCCATATAACCCCAAGGGTCCCTTTAAGGGTCGCTCCTTTCGTCCCTTGAAATCAGAAGCAGGGCCTGCCGCGGCTGGAGCCGCCTCGAGGTGGCGGAGGTTGGGGCACCAAAAGCAACAAAGACCCCTCATGGAGCCCTGAAAGGAACCTTTGTGAAGGATGAAGAAGAACCAGTGGCATGGGCATGCTGACCCCAAGAAGTTGTACACTAAAAGGCCGTTCAAGACACTGGGTGGGTGCCATCTGTCGCATGTTTGGGTGCATCAACTTCGGAAAACGTGGAAGCAGCACAAACAAACAGACAAAGAGGAACCCCTAAACCCTAAACCCTGAGCCGCTAAACAAAGACACCTCTCTTCATAGAGTGCAGTGCAGCGCAAGAGGCAGCGCAAGAAGCAGCCGGCCTTCGGGACGATAACGGTCGGAGCCGGAACCTCAACCATGCCAGCTTGGACTATGCTGTACTATCTATAATATAATATAATATGATATAATATAATATAATATAATATAATATAATATAATATAATACAATATGGTTTTGGTATAGTATGATATGCTATAATACGTATAACGTACAAAATGACTTCCGGCATCTTCAGAGACGCTTCAAAACCGTCATCCACAACTCTGCGCCCGGCAGGCACTGGCGGTGCCGGGGGAGCCGCCGGTTCCTGCAAGCATGCCACTCTCGATTGCAAAGTCACCACAAAACATATGGGAGCTTCCGAAAATTAGGGTACCTTATTTGGGGATCCTTATAATAAGGACCCTACTACTAAAGGTACTATATTTAGGGTCCCCTATTCTCGGAAACCCCCATATTGGCATTGAAGTGTATAAAACAAGTTCTCCTGTGTCTCTATCCTGAAGGATGCAGGCACGTTGCTGTAAATGCTCGCGAAAAGCTTCAATACCATGTGACCCTGTACATGGTGAGATTCGGTAGTTTACAAGTTTCATGTACCGGCAACGTCAATCATGCCACTACAACACGAAGTGAGTGAATTGCGAAGTGGCAGTCGCCCCGGTGCATGCTGTCGACACTTTTGCTTTGGCTCTCTGCACAAGTTTGGTTGCAGCTGCAGAACTTTGCCGCTTCGCTGCAGTTTGCTTCGTTGATGCCAAGTTTGCTGCAGCTTCGGCCTCTTCTAAGGCCGAGCTCGTAACAAGAGGCCCACCCAGCGCAGCAAAAATGCCATGCTTTGCTAAATGCTCCTCGTAAAGAGAAACCGCTGCAGCTGTGCATGGCACTTCCTCCTCGAGCCCATAAATGAAATTCCAGGTTTCTTCTTGGCTGGTGGAATGCTCCCAAAGATGTTCCAGCACAATTCCACAGGCTTCTAAGCGATCCATGGCCGATTCTGATAGAAGCCGATCGAGGATTTCTTGCTGGACTGCCGGCATATGCTCAGCCTTCTCCTCGTCGCTGAAACCCTCCAAGGCCGCCTCTGCTTCGTCTTGAGCTTTTTGTTGGAGTGTCGGGATTTGCACATCCAGCCACTCCCTTCCCTTCGCATCCAAGGCCAAGGCGCTCCCTTCTCCTGTCACATTCTCCTTCGAAAGGGCCGTCTCAACCTTGATTGCTTGGGCTTCCTTCGCTCTTTGGAGGGCATCGCTCATGTACTGCTTCTGCCACTTTGCCAAAGCCAGCTTCAATTTCTTGATTTGGGCAGCCCTTGCTTGTGAGTCTTCTGAATCAGCTTGGTGGGCTCGTTGCATCTCACGCTCAAAAAACTCCTTCTGCCGAGCCGAAAATCTGCTCACCTCTTTCAGCTCTGCTTGAAGCATTGCCTCAAAAGCCAACCGGCAGGCACGAACAACTTGGGTCAGTCTTTGCTGGACCTTTGTGATTTGGCTACTCCAGGAAGAAGCTGCAGATTCGGACATCTTCTGTTGGGTGGCAAGGTGGGTCTTCAGCACGGCAGTCATGTTCCGAATTGCGGCGCGCATATCTTTGGCCAAAGCCTGCAATGTCTGCTTCTGGCCAGAACGCCAGTCCTGGCGCAAGGACGCGACAATACCCTGACTCACCTCCTTTGCCCAAGCCTGCCGAGTGGAGGCTAAGTCCAGGTCAGGCTCCTGAGGATGCGGGGAGCTCGCCAGTTTCTTCAAGGGCCCCAGGTGGGAATCAGTCCGGTCTGTCACAGCCGCAGTAAACTTCGCTTTCGACTCCGCGTCGGTGAAGCACCGCCTCACCACATCCAGCTCCTGTTGCCGTGCTGCAAAGTACATCTGGAGAAGCTCGTTGGAACCGGTCACCCAACGGCGATTCTCGGCGGAAGCCATGCAGCTAAAGCGGTCCAAAGCCTTACCGACCGACTGCTCTTCTTCCACTCGTCGCTGTCGCAATGCTTCCTCTTCGTCGCTAGCATTAGCACCCATTGATGCAAGAGCCGTGGCTGGTTGTTCCCATCTGTCCTCAACAAGCTCCGCCACGAGGGCATGTCGGGCAGTGTCCGTATATCTCCCCAGAAGATGGATAACATCCAAAAGGAACGGATCTGCCTCACTGCTCATCGCAACCGGGGACAACAAAGGAAATCTGTTACACTACGACCGAACAGTCGGAAGAGGTTCTAGGTTCGAGAGTCGGACGGTGATTCGGACTTCCTGGTGAAAACTCATCCCAAGGATCGACCCAATGCATAAGCCTCATGTCAGGGCATGCTCCTGCTTTGATTTGAGCAGCGAGACATGGGGACGACATGCAGCATTGAAAAACGCAACTTTGGTGCACTCCCGACTACTTATCTGCCTTTGACCGCAGCAAGTGACTGTAAGCACGGAGCTGAAGAGATGCCGAGGAACCTAGCCCGACCAACATGTGGATAATTCTCTAGGTTAGGGTCCCGCTTTAGGTCCCGATACAGCACGCCAGCCGAATTTAAGAAAACCCTCAAAGTTAGGGACCCTGATCTGGAGAACTAGCCCTGTGTGTTTTGCGGGTCCTCTGCCTTTCCTCCCCAGAGGATTCGCTTCAGCAAGCCAGGCTTCTCCTTTGCATTCGCTCCATGAGATGCCACAGTCGAAGGCTCCGGGAAGTTGATGAATACCTATGGTAATCGCAAGTCATTACGAATACGAGTACGAATACTACTAAAAGAATGTCAACTACTCCAATGCTATAATACTGCTACTAGTGCTAATACTGATTCTGATTCTGATGTTGATACCAATCGACAGCAACTGTCTCCTCTTCGGCTGGAGGCGGCAGCGGAGGAGGCGGAGGGGGCGGCTCCTGTGAGCAAGAACATCTGAAGACGTCGGCCGCTCACAAAAGGCAAGCTCGGCACTCGGCACCTCTGCTTCCTCCACCTCCACAAACGACGAGTCATCCTGCCAAGGGCTGTATCCCGCTGGTTCGCATGCTTGCGCCATTGAACGCAGTGTCGCCTTGGTATCCTCTGGAGCACCATCGGCACACTTTGGCCTGACTTTCTGCGAGCGAGACCACCAGCTCAGAATAGCGGATCGGGAATCAACACGTTGCAGGAAGCGGGTTGACGAGTTCACCGCAAAGAGACATGCGGGTGCCGAGTGCTCCTATTTTGCCGTCTCGGTGTCGTGGCTCGCCGTTGATCTTTACATACTGTGCTTTTGCGCAGCCATCGTGCTGTGGTCATGTCTTGGATTCGACATCAAAAGCTACTTTTTCGGTCAACTCTGTGACCGGCTCTTCTGGCAATGGCGACGCCAGGCACCGAGACTGCCACGTCCCTCCCTCGAAGTTTTCGATTTTTCTGTAAGGCTCATGCGACTAAGCTCATGCTCGCGTCGGGGAGCGGCTGGCCTTGCTACCCATGGCCCATAGAAGCCTTCTGAAAGAAAAACGGATGGCCCATCTCCAATACCCTTCAGCAAACATCCCCAAGATATGCATGAACTTCTGCATGTGTCTGCATGTGCTACCCAATGGCACACATGATTGGAAACGCTGCCGAGAAATCGAATTAACTTTTCGCTGAGTCAGGCCACTTCTCCACAAAGAGGTGGTCTCAGCAGAAGCTGCTCTCACGGGCCGACAATCTCCCCTCGTTCTGTACAGGTCTATACAAATCTCGTTGAGTTGAGTGCTCATCAACTGCTCGCCTTGCCTGAGTCCGACCAAAATTTAACCCTGCGGGCATGGCGTTTACAAGTCAGATCGCTGGTGCCATTCTGCACATTTCACGGCTGTGTCTGGCAGCCCAGGTAGGTACCTCGACACCTATCGCTGCAATGTCACCAGCATTACAAATCTTGCCCGCCCGCGAAGGGTTACGCACAAGTCATGAATTCTGGGACGTTCGGCAAAGCTGCACTTGTGTGCCACAGTTGTGTGCCACAGTCAACCCAACAACAGTTGACATTCATTTCTCCAGGCCAGCAGAACACGGGAGTAATACGAAGGCTAGGCGTTGGATTCACAGTCCGTGCAGCTGAGGGTGGATACCCGGGTCATGGTGCTCGAAGTCTCACCGTCAGAATCTGCATATGCTGCTTCTTTAATCGGGCTGTCCAACGGCCCAGTAATCGCTGGCAAAGCGCGGGTAGTGCCTTGGCACCAGGGACATGTGATTGCACCCTTTACCTGGAATTCACGGCATTATCCAGACCAAGTGGTTGAGCAGACCAACACCCACCGATGCTTTGGCCAAGTCACTTTCTTTGGAAGCAAGCCCGCCGAAAAAAGCTGTCCACAGGCCCTCCACGCAAGAGCCTTGCAACGGTACTGAAGGACTGTGGCATCAGCTTCGTTTTTGGAGGGAGGCCTCGCACGTCGGCATTCGGCATCGGCGAATTGTCCAACTTGCGAAGCGCTGCGACAAGCAATTGGCCTGGAAGGCACCCCATGCCGGTGGACAAAGGCTTACCGGATTTTGCTAGCTTACATTGCCGCAAAGCTTCGGCGGTGAGCACGACCGTGGTGCACCACCCCAGGTTTCGGGGCGCAGCCGGACTCCTTCTTCAAAAGGTTCCTGCCCAAGGTTCAGAAGTGCTTAACTCTCTTTTTTTTGCACTCTCCATCAGATTGAATAAACGGTTTCCCAGTCAAGCATCACGAAGCGAGCTTCGGTTCCCCGGCCTGCTGACCAACATGGCTACGACCAAGAATGCTCAGAAATGACAGTAAGTAAATCCCTGGTGGGGTTGCGATGTACTTGCATAACTCTATGCACTTGGAACATGTCTTGCGAAACCGGTCGCAGCCACTGATCCAAAAAGGCAACCAGGGTCAAACTCCGCTGTTTCACGTCCTCACGCCCTCTTGACGCACAGCACAAATCGGAGCGCCTCCATGGCAAACCTGCTGAAAAGATGCGGCGACAGAGACAAAGAAAGCGGGTGGCGCCGTGCCTTCCGCGGAAGCTTCGGCCTCGGAGAAGTTCTGGGACAGCGACCGCAACTTCTCCACCTCAGACATCCGGCACAGGACGCAGAGCCAAAAGAAAACGGGCCAGCCAGGGGCCAGGCACATGCCTCAATCTGACTCCTTGGAGTTCCATGGAGCGCCCCAAGAAACCGGGTAATTAGGTCGGCTGACGACATTAAGAGCGCGACCTGTTCAATCGTCTCGATTCGTACCTGGGCATTCCATGTCGACACGAAGCTGTACGCATGATGGCTACATTTGCATAGTCTAGCCATATTTGGCATGTCACGGCCTTGACGCGGACACCGAGCTCCCCACACATTGGCAAGAAACTTGATGATGTTGGGCCAATCTGAGGCCAGCCTTCTGATGACGCAACAGGGTGCTCTCTATCTTACAGCTGTACCATCACGAAGGCTCAGGCCAGTCCAGCACGGGCAACTCCGCCCCTGGTGCTGTGAGTTGTTTCTGAGGTTCATCTGTCTTGTCACTGCTCTTCGCTACCAGTAGCGGATTGCGACTGGCCTGCAAAGCCTCCTGCCCACCCCCCGTCCGAACACTAGCCGCTTTCGTTCAGTTCAGGATGTAAGGTGCTCAATTCCGTGGCCCTCCGCGGCAGATGGATGTATTGAAAAGAACCGAAGTCATGGAGGCGTTCCCATGATGCATGCACACACAGAGCATGACGGCACCCAGTGTCGGCTGTGCAAGATGCGAACCCGACTCTCGAAGGGGCCAAGGGACATGAACTGCCCGAAAGCCCGTCGGACCACGGCAGACCCGGCCTGGAGCCTCCATTGCCTCCCTGCCGACAGCCGTGCCGGCCAGGCGCGTCACGCCACGGCAGAACAGGGAAAGCGCCTGGCCTGACTCATCACCTCTGCAGGGAGCGGATGTCAAAACCACTTTATGCTAAGCTCCATCTTACCGAGACGAACATGGCTGTTACGCTCGGAACCCGGCCAACCACATGCCATCTGCACGAGGCCATGAGTTCGCGACCGCGTTGCAGCGGTTCCAGAATCATCCTTCGGTGTTCGTTGGACCCGGTCGTGCGCTGCTGTCACTGACTCAAAGAAAGTCAACTCCCAAAGCACAGCTCGGGTCCGGCGTGTATCATCATCCAGCTTGGCCTGTGAACTCCCAAGAAACGCTCAACTTCCACCAGGTTTCTGTAGTAGCCCAACTAAGTCCCAGGCCGGACTCGTAGGCGAATCTGGCCGGCACCTGCTGTCCTGAGATCACGACTGATGAAATAAGATGGGCATCAAACATCTGAAGCCTGGGCTTAAGCATTAAGGAAAAAAGGGCCGCTAGAAGCCTCGGAAGCGTAATGCCACGCTGCATTATTTTGTGATTTCTGTGGACTCGAACTGCTTGCCAACGCGCCGCTTAGCACGACAGGCTTCAACGACAAAACTTACGGAGCAACAGGTTTCACTGTCAAAAGAAGCCGGCGTGCTGTCATGCATCACTCGGCGGCGCTTCCAAAAGAGAAGCGACAGCCGTCATGTCAGCATCTTTGGTTACCTGGGCTCGCATATGTTTGAAAGGATGGTTACCACAGGCACAGCTCTCACAACGCATGCCTGCCTCTGGGTTTTCCAAGAGGAAACCTTTCAGCTCTAGAAGCAGCTCTGGTGAGCCATGTGCCACTTTGAGCCATGACCTGCATCATGTGTCTGCAACATGTTGCCATGCGACACACGTGAGGCGCGAAAGCCGCGAGCCTGCTATTCAGGAATTGCTTCAAATTTTCGACGGCTCGAGATGCCAACCGCTTCTTGCTTCCACAGCCTTGATTGCAAGATCTTGCAAGTCATGCCTCAATGGCCATGGCACTTGTCTGGGGCAAGGAGCTAACCATGAGCCGCAGCATGGCTGCCATGTCATGCTCTTCGAAGGATCCTTCGAGGGCGTCCGGCTGCAAAAGGCCCAATCGCACCTCGCCGAACCTGCCGCCGCACGATTGATTGCGAATTTGATATGAACCAACCGAGGCATGCGGCAACTGCGGCAACACACCCCGAGGCCGAGGCAATTCCCGTTCGTGTTCTGCCCGGCTGTGTTCAGGCAAACTGTGCAGTCTGCCGGCTTGCTGCACCAAATCGGCAAGTTTTTTTGCCGGATCCGGCGGCATGGCGGCTCAAGCACTCAAACTATGAACAAGGGCACATCATGTGGTGTGCTGTTGTCGAATGCAAGCTAACCGCAAGTTGTGAGTTCTGAAGAGTGGTGTTTGAGCATGGAGCTGGCTTTGGACCTCCCGTCACCTTTCCTAACAAATACAGCTAACCACATGCAGCTATGATTGTTCTGCGCTTCATTTGCAACTCTGCTGTCTTTGAGCGAAGGCTGGATGGCAGGTTCGATTTTTTGCCCGCCCCNNCCCCCCCCCCCCCCCCCCCCAATCGCCAGCTGTCTGTCGACATGCTACGACTCAGCATACCCTCACGGAATCACTGGGCCCAACAATGCTCAACATGCCAGGATCTTGTACAAAGTTCATTTGCATTAGCAGTTGTCGAGCAAACTGCTCTGCCAGCACGCGGGGGTGAAAGCTTCAAGCAAGCAAAGCGTGCCCAGAAGGCATGAATCACGTCGACATTTCATCATGCTGAGAAATCATTTGTACAGTCGGGCAGAGAACGCCTTCCCTTCTGAGTCACGCCCTGCACCAATAACGATGCTCGTCGTCACTGCTCTCGCCTCCACTGCTGGATATGCTGGCCTCGGCGACTGCCCAACGGTTCAAGACATCCCACCCAATCTGTCGTGCACTGACGGCACTTCGCCTTCACGTACCTCTCCTTTGCATGAGCTCTCCAAACCGAGAGAGGGACGACAATTTTCGCGTCCCCTTTTTCAGCATCGGCCGACCTGCAAGCTACACGCTGAGCGAGGACCACAACAATATCACTACAACAGGAAGCAGGCGGCAGACAGTAGATTCCGCAGGTCCTAAGCGCAAGACGCCCGAGCCAGGGTCCTGCTATCGGGCCTGAAAAGGATGGGCGGGGGGTTTAGGGTTTAGGACTTCGGGTTTAAGGGTGTAGGGGCTTTGGGTTTAGGGGTTAGGACTTAGGGTTTAAAGGGCTTGGGGTTAAGGGCGTATGGTTTAGGGTTTAGTTTAGGCGTTAGGGTTTAGGTCTTAGGGACATCGCCCTTCTGTTCCCAGGAACCACAATCACGCACCCACTTCAGGCAGACATCCAACAAGGGCAACACAAGATCAACACTCTTTCGTTGGATAATAAGAGAACTGCAATAGAGGTGCCAGCTGACCTTGATGTACTGTAGAATGCGAGTCCTGACAGCACTGCCCCTGGTTCAGAACCTCGGGTTGAGGCCTCCTTAGGAGTGAGCATGCCATGCAAGAATGGTCGTATCAAAGCTTTACCGCTTAAAGACACTTGATCCAACCAGCACATGTATGCTGAAAAAATTATGTCTCATGCCATTGAGATTTCCGCATAGGACAGACAGTGTTGCGATTCGCTTAGTAATGGTTTGCGGTCCTAAACGGATCATTAACCCCCGGCCCTTCGCGGAATCCTCTCAGCAATGCCATAGCATCCTACAGCCGTCTCCAACACGTTGCAAGGCCAACACGCTTGCCCTTACCGCATGTTTCGTTTGATCTCAAATTCAATTTCTGATTCCACTATACTACCGCCGCAACAGCATCTCATGCTGCTGCAGGAATCTAGCCACCTGTGTCTTGTCGGCCTTCTTTCCCCTAGTGGCTTGTTACTGTCTCACGCTGCTGCGGTGTGCATGTCAAGCTATGGCTTTTTGTTGCCTCCTGCATGGCTTTAGCTGCTGCAGTTTTGGCTGTCCTGAAATACTAGCGGAACCATTTGGCGGCAAGCCGCTGTTCAGCTGCAGCTTTCTCGTTGAGCACCAACCTCTGGAAGTCCTGGTGCGCGAGATTTTCAATATGGCAGACGATTGCTTTGAACTTGCACTGCATGTGTGAAAGCTGATTCCGGTGCATCAGTGTATCAGTTGTTGCTTTGATAATTTAAGCCGCAGGCTCACATTCTGCATGAGTCGGGAATGTGCTAAAACCCAAGAAAATCCAGTAAGGCGGAACAAACATGACTAAAACATTACAACAAACAACAGTACCGGTTCCATCTCGTGGCCCCAAGCTTGCGAGAACATCGTATGTCTCCCGGCTGTGGTTCGTCACATGAGACATCAGCTAATGAAAGCACGATGTTACTGTGATGATTTTTCAGCGTCCTATTGATACAGTTCTGGCACTTTTCTACTCTTCCACACGATTCTGCACCTGATGGAATTAAGGTACCAAGTCGCACCCTTTCCAGGTTTGTGGCATCACCAGGCGGTTTAACGATTCTAGTTTGTGACGACTGATTCCGCATCTCTAGAATTCGGGATTGCCATATACCTATTCTGAGTCATGATGTCACAATCCATTGTAAGCTTGCCTTGTCGAAGTACGGCTTCGAACTGCAGTTTTATCAAGGTTGTCGGGATGCCGTTTGCTTGTCTTCTGCATGGCTGAGCGAGACACGAAGCAGGCCTCTGGACACATACTAGTACATTCAGGGTGGCAGCATTTCATGCTGCAGTCATCAGAGGTTTTATGCAAGCCAGGATACCGTTGCTTAGTGCGGTTAGTGTGGTGTAGTGTTCACCCGTTGGCATGTTGGTTCATGAGCATGCTGGAAAGTAGCATCTTATGCTCGCAGAACTGATTTGCCAGTGACATACTATCTGATACTGTCTGTAGCTTGAGGCCAAGCACGAAGTCCATGCACAAGTGGGTCGCAGAAACGGGACCACAGCGCGAGACCTCATAACTTACGGTGTGCCATCGACATCGTCCGTGCTTGGGGACCATGCAAGACCGGCAAAGCGCACCGCATCTTCGTGATACAATATATACCTGAGCAAATTGAGTCTGGTACCCGTCGTCAAAAGTCACTCTACGTACGCACGTTCATGATCGTTTATCTGGCTGTGTCTGCATATATATATATATGTATATATATATATATATATATATGTATATCTATACATATATCTATACATATATCTATATATATATATACATATATACATATATATAAATATAAATACACACATATATATACATATATGCTCATATATGTATGTGTGTATGTACGTACGTACGTACGTACGTACGTACGTACGTACG
>CAJNDV010021169.1:37136-60553 GCA_905221635.1 Symbiodinium sp. CCMP2456
GTGTGTGTGAACATGTGCATTTCTATCAGGGGCCAACAAATCTGCAAATGCATATGTATGTATGTATGTATGTATGTATGTATGTATGTATGTATGTATGTATGTATGTATGTATGTATGTAATGTATGTACGTATGTATGTACGTATGTATGTATGTATGTATGTACGTATATATTATGTACACATGTGTACCTGTGCTTACAGGCATGCGCCGGCATGCGACGTAGGGCCACAAGCAAGCCTTCACGGAGACGCACATAGAAGAACAAACAAGCTCAAGGATGCATCTATGATGACAAATACATGCATATAGTCCACAATGTAACACTTGTGCACGAACCCACCTTGTATGTACATTGACTTTTGTGAACATACCTGCTTGCAGACTTCGCAGGTCCGTGTCATCGAAGCTGAGCACGATAGCCTTCAGCGACAGACTGCTCATGACTGCTCCCATTTGCAGGGCTGAAACCCCCTGGTGCGCCGGCTTGGTGCACACGAGACCCTGCACTGTTTCAGCGAGTTCCAGCTGCCAAAGACCACTCAACAAGGACGCGGTCTTGAAGGGCATTCTGAAGAGACTGCAACAATAGTTAGGGGAGGGTCGACAGTTGCCCTCGCGTGCTATCCTTCTTCTGTGCCGTATCCGTTTTGACTGGGAAGCTCGCAGAATTTGTCCTGGCAACCGCACCTCCAACCGCACCCCGACACCCAACCTTCCACCAAGCAGAGCGTAGGCCGAAGGCACTCAGTAGTTTTGTGTGACACCTTCTCCAGACGATCTGCTTCAAGCGTGACTGGCACTGCCAGCTCCCTCTGAGAGTTTTCGAAAAATGGCCCAATATAAAGCTGCCACATACACTTCGGGAAACTTCAGGCTGTCCGGACTTTAGAGTACATGAGAAGCGGTTGCGGTTGATGTGTGGGCGCATGCAACCGAGAATCTTTTGCGGGCAGAGGCCTGGGGTGTAGGTAAGCATCTCCAGCGTTGGCTTGCTCAACAAAGTGCCGTGGCTTGTGTGGTACTGTAGGTGCGAGGCGATCGATCTCCACAGGCCGAATTTGTCGAAAATTTTCATGGCCAGCAAGGAGTTCCAAATTTCCTGCATCACAAGCTTTGTGACAGAATCATTAGCAAAAAGCATGCCCATGCACTCAGGTCAAGCACATGCAGGAGGTCATGTGAAGGCTTTGTCATCAGTGCAGGCAGTCTCTTCATCCGAGTCTGAGAGGCTTTGCACATCTGCTGAGAAACCCCGCTTTGCGGGCTCGCGCTCCTCGACTGGTGTGGGGAGCGACAGTGAGAGTTGGCTAGAATGCTGTGTGGTCTCGTTTCCCGCTGCTTTATCAGTGCCAGTTTCGGCTAGCCACGATGCGTCCACCTCACGCTGCCATGGCTCCCGGTATGCAAGTCCAAGAAACTCGAAAATATCGCCCTCTGACGAGAAGCGAGCGGCTGCAATGGGAGGTCCGGTCCAAATACGCTCACCACGACCAGCTCCCCGGGCATGTGTTGCCCGGCAGATGCTGTGATCTGACAAGCTGAACCCCGCTCGTCTCGCAAATAATCTCATGGACCGGTTGAAAGGGCCAGATCCTGTGAAGGAAAGGAGGGCAAATGGAAATTCCAGCACAGGGTAGACTTTGATGTCAATTCGTCGGTGCAGGCTTCCGGCACGAGGCAACCGGCAAACGCCAAAATAGGTTGCAGCAGAAGAACTTCGCAGCTCTTCGCCCTCGATACCATCCTGGCCATTGCCGGTTTGGCGGCCATGGTTTGGATTCCCACCTTTCAGATCATGGGTAATGAAGCTCTGCCCACGGAGATCTGCCACGAGACCTGCCAAGATGTCATGCATAGAGCCAAGGGAATGCTCGTCTCTAGCATTGCGAGCACAAAGCAGCAGGTCAACATCTCCACAGCTCGTCTTCCCACGACGGAAAGATCCGCAAGCTTCCATGCGCAAATGGCCACCAAATCGCTGACTGACAGCTGCTCGAACAACTGCAACGATTTCTTCTACCTCTGTCCGCGGAATGCGCTGCGAGAACTCTTCAAAGAAGTGCAGACCGATCCTAGCATAGTTTCGAGATCTGGGGTGGTACTCAAGAAACACTCCTTGAACGTAGGGGCGGCCTTGATTAAAGTCTTGTATAGCCAACAGCTTCTGCGCCGATGCAACTCAGTATGCTGGGGCAAACCGGCTGTATTACGTGCACTTGTAGATCAGCACGATCCCTGTGCGACGTGCGGACCTGAGCAGTGTCCCTGCAGCCTGTCTCAGGAATTTCGGTGCGTGGCTCACGTGATGAAAATGGCGGGGGTGCCCTGGAAATTGTGGTTTTGTGGTGTGTCTTTTGTGCTGCTCTTCCAATCATGTGTATCGGCATGCCTTTGAAACACATCAAGAGCCTCACTAGAGCCTGCACAAGTTTCATTGCGCGGTCCCAGAACGGACTAACATTTATGCCGCCAGATGGAGGTTTTAGCCTACACGATGTAATATGCCACTGGAGCTCAAGACTCCCATCTCCGAACAGGTGCAGTGAAAAAATCAGAAAAGTCGGGGAGTCAAACAGAGTTGCTAAGATCAACCCGGGAGCGTTTGGTCTGCACTCAGCCGCAGCGATCCGTCCTGAACGCGCTGCCTTACATCGGCGATAGTCCGGCAGCCAGATCCAAGCCACCTCCTCGCAGTTGTCAGACCCACACCCCAGATACCTTGCAATTCTCCTAAGGCTTTTGCGACCTCGTCCGTCTGCAAGCCTTCGACTCTGCCGATGCTTCCCGTCTGCAGAAATTCTTTGAGTTTATCGCGTGTCTTCCTGCCTAGTCGCTTCAGCTCCGGTCGATCCAGGTCTGCTTCCGATCCCACCTCGAAGGACAGGCTGCGCAGAACGCTCGCTGTCAGCCGATAAGATCTTTCACGCCATCCATCGCCCAATGACTCGTAATGCTGCTGCAGACGGTTGAACATGGCCACGAGCTCGGCATTGCGGGGCTTCGGTGGAGAGCCAGTCGTGCTTTTTTCGGGCGAATTCCCACCACCACGCTGGCACGCAAACTTGTCACGGTTGCGGATCAAGTAGGCTCGCTTTGGAGTCATCTCTCCGCCAAAGACTCCAAGTTTGGGAAGGACCTCTTCAACTTCCGAATCAGATTCCCCCTGTGTAGGTGCCGGACTTCGAGCCGGCGTAGACGGCGTAGACCCCTGCCCTGCAAGTGGTTTACCCACAGTGGGCGGGGTTGCATCTACAACTCTACATTCTTGAACGGAAACCGGATCGTGACCATGCTCCCCCTTCTCCGATGCATGTCGGGACCAAGCGAAAGCTTCTTCTGAGACACGGCTCTGCTTGGCCAGGCAAGTGACGAGCCAATCGCTGTAAACCCAGACTGACTTCAGAGACTCGGCAAAAGCGCGTAGAACAGACAAAGGATCTTTGCTGTCACCTTCGCCCTTGCCTTGCATAGTTTTGCTGGCCCATGCCCCTAGGCGGACGGCAGTGACTTCTGGAGTGATGACCATGTGGGTGGCCGAAGACGGGGAATTTGCCAGGCAACCGCCAGCTGCTGTAACCTCCCTTTCCCAGATCGTCCTCCTGGAAGTTGTGGCAGAGCCTAGGGGAACTACGAAGAGGCAGATTCCGTGCGCCCAGTCGCTTTTGCGCAGCACCTTGGGAGGAGATGCATCCGATGCATCTTGCGCGTAAGATCTGCGAAGAGGACGCTTGGAAGCGGCCATGGGTCATCTTCGCTGAGAGAGCGCTCTTAGCTTGGAGTTTTTCGCTGCGTATGACACGTCTTAAACCTGCCGACCGCTTCATAGCTCGCGGCTCAACTCATGGAGCCCCATGCCTAAGCTTGCCGAAACTTGGGAAACGACTTGCGGCACTAGCATTCACTCGCAAGCATCACCCACCTCCTGAGACGGGGGCTGTTGCTTCTGCGAGAGCATTCCAGCCATGCATTCAGAAGAACATGCTCGCCGCCCATTGTTTTAGCTCATGAGAACCATAAATACACCCTTGCTTGCAATTTGCCTTGCCAGCAAACTTGCGCAACAAGGCGCCCACTGATTTGTGAGACGAGTAACTGCGTGTACAGGTGGACCATGCCTGCGCCGATCGCCGATATGCGCAACCGAGTGCAAGAACAAAATGAAAGACTGATGGTGAATGATGTGTAGATTGTGCGACGAATCTGCTGCGGTCCTGTCCACGAGGTATGAAAACCTCTACTGGTACGGCTGGCTTAAACAGAAGGACTCTGCCGAATTGAACTTCTTGTGGGCGAGTCCATGTTACATTCAGCAACTGGGCCGGGGAAAAAGCCTTCCCCTGCTCCGCCGCTCACGTTCGCAATCAGTGATTGTACATGGAGAGGGCCTGCCGGGTTGTTTCGATTGCAAACATGGCGGGTAGCCTGATGTCAAAACTTCGCGTTCGGATGCGCACGCAAAAGGTTGCAAGTTAATTGGTCGCCAGCGCGGCACGATATGTGCAGCAACATAATGGCAACGAGATTGCATGAGATGTTCTTCAATCCTTGGCAGAGAGGCTGCTTCACAACGAGCCGCTACCATTCATTTCGCTGACCGTCGGCCGTTGGTCGCTTGCTCAGACCCTGCTAAATCGGACCGGCAGGAGATTTGCATCTAAGCTTTGCCGACACAGTGGCAAGCGACCAAAAAAAGGAATGGACACCAGGAGATGCCGCCTTGGCACAGCCTTGGCTGCCTGTGTTGTCAAGGGCTGGCTTCAGGGATGGGCTTCGCCAACACAGTGTCGATCTCGAGAAGACCTCTCTGAAGCTCTTCCAATGCCCGATCCACCGCATCCAAGGAAGGGGCTGCCTGAGCACAGCACATGCGTACCGGGAAAAGTGTCATGTAGCTAGTGCTGGCATGTGGCCTGGGAGCCCTCGCTCAGCGATGCATCCTGATTGTGGGTTCCCGCTCGCAGGGCCCGATGTGTCTCCTCCCACGGACAGCTGGAGGGTGCGGGCTCGCGACCGTTGGAGATCTATTTGCATTGCCACTTGGCACTCCTTTAGGTCATTCGATCATATGAGCATGCCTGAAGACAGTGTTTCAGAGGTTTCATAACATGTGGGATTTCATGGGTATGCCACGTGCTCACTCCTCTTCCGATGGTTGCTCGGGCTGTGCATATCGCTTCTGACTCTCCAAGACTTATCGGCTCACCAACGCACAGACGGAGAGAAAGTCCTCCACCAACTGCTCCAACTGCCGGGTTGCGTTGTCCAGGTCCAAATCCTCCGCCTTCGGAGACGCCTGGGCTAGCTGCCGACAAGCAAAGCAACTCGACTCAGCAAACCGGGCGTTGTATGACAATCTACTATAATTAATAACCAGTATTGGTATAGTGTATTTTCACATATTATAGTATAGGGTTTCCTGCTTACGAGATTGCAAGCTGGACAGATGCTGAGCAACCGCTCGCGCAACTGGATGTGTTGGATTTTCGGAATGCACAGGGCATCCTGGGTCCTGTATGCTGCTTGTAGTAGTTCTAGTTGTGATCCAAGGTCCAACAAGTCTGCGGATGCTGGACTCGGCACTTTACAGATTCGGAGCTTGGTAGCCGTTGCCTTTCCTGCTGCACAGCACCGGACCGTGTTCTGCACATGAAACCCTGTACACCATCTGTGGAGTAGACACGGGACCCGACCCTGGGCGGAGGAGGAGGGCGGAAGATGAGGAGGAGGAGCAGGAGGAGGGCGGAAGTGCTCCCGGACGGCTTCAGGGAGAGGTGCAGCAGCATTCCTGGTGAAGTCTGTCAGAAAGGCTCTAGCAGCCTCTGACGAGAATTTGCAGCCAAGGGGCCTCCAAGTGCCCAGTCCGAGTCTGCGCCCGCTTGCTGCCACAATGGCGGCAGAAGATGGAGTCCTCTGTGTAGGAGCTTCCGCAGCCGCGGCAATTTGGGTCCAGCTGGCCTGCATCGCCACGGCGCGATCGCAGGGCTGGAGTCTAGAGGCGGCTAGAGGACAAGCTTTGGAGAACTGCCTGGGCTATCACTGGGACCATATATGATCTCCCCGGGTGAAGCTCCGTCAAAATCTCGTCGCTCCGGCTGAAGATGTGTGTCCAAGTCTGCCTGTGCATGGCAAGACGGACAGTCTGACTACGCAGCAAACCTTGCGGGCATGTGCAATGACTGCAGCAGCTACCTCCCCCTCTGCATCCCTCGGTTGATCGCTTGTGTCACACAAGCTCGCAAGCTTCGAGAGTTGCAAAGTTCTCGCTCTGGTTAGAAAGTTGTTTGAGAATTTGAGGTGCTACGTGAGGCAGATGTGCCTGGTGCACCCTTGCTGGTGAACGGTTGCCGGCCGTCTGCAGCGTTGGAACATGAATCCGTGGAGGTGGTGCAAAGCCTCCATTGAACCTTGCAGCGCCCTGAGTAGTGGGCTCAGTAGCCACTGGCTCCCAGAATTGCGCAGCTTCCTGGTATCCGAACCTGGGAGCCCTCGCAGCTGGGCCTGGCAACGTAGAAGGCTCTTGCTGAGCATTGATGCCCCGCCGTCTTTGCATCTCGTGACTGTCTTGATCGGGGCGGTACAGCTCCGCAAGCAAATTCCGCGGAGCTCTCCGTCCTTTCGAACCTCTTACACTGTCTGCCAGGCCCTCAGCCGCAGATGGACCACGCAATCGACTCTCTGATGATGCCCGGGCCGGCGCCCTGCGAGGCAGGACGGGTCACAAAACACGAAAGAGAGAGCACATGGCCGGGCCTCTGGGCGGAGAGTCTGCTAGCTGAGGTGGCCCTTCTCCTGCTGGAAGTTGTTCTTTCTGTGACACACACACAAATGACTGGAGGGCGCATGTCCATCCAAAGGCTTCATGATGTCATGAACAAGTTTAAAGAATGAGACCAGCTGACGAACGTCCTGGACCGTGCCTCCACGCTTAGCTGTGGCGCAGTGTTGATCATCGGAGCTCGTCCGGCACTTCTTGCACGAGGGGGTCGCGGGCTTGGAGTCTTGTCCTTGGTGAAATGGTGCCCTTTCATGTGACCATACACATCCAGGCACGAGATGTTCCATCCTGTCATAACAATGGTAGCTCAATGTTCACCCTACTCGGTGCGACCGAAGGGTCTTCAAGACCACCCAGCCCTCTGCGCCGAAGTCGGGGTCTGCCCAGTGGCTTCTGACCGTCTGCCCCGGATTTCTTCTCTTTGCCCGGCTTTGGCACTTTGCTTGGGAGAGGCTCCGAGACGCGAATTTTAGGTCGATGATCGACCGGAAGCTCTGCTCGTTCTCGGTCGCTGACGAGCCCGCCACAAGACTTGGAGCGACCCTTCGGGCCGACCTTGTCCTTGGACTTTGATCGCTGCCGAGCCACGTACTTCTTGCAGCAGTTGCAGAATGGGCAACGACCGATGCGCGTCCCTCGCGACGTGCTCAGCTCCAAGGACAAGCGCTCAAGCATTGAGATGAGATGCTCCTCATCCGATACTCCTCAGGCCAACCACAAGGACATCAAAACAAAGGGGCGGTATCTCTATGATGATGAAACGAAAACGGTTACTTTGCCTCTCAAGGACGTTGCTTCGATTTCTTGGTGCCTTTTCGTCGCTCCGTGGGCTTGTCCATCGATGTCGCAACATGTGACGGGTCCTTGCCATAGGCTTCCACCAGGCTCTTTGGACAGGCACCAGCACCGGACATGGCGAGAAGCAGCGACTGAGCTCACATGGCACAGAAACACAACCTTCTTGGTAGAGATGAGCTGGATCACCTCCCTGGATTTGTGTAGGATGGGCACCTAGCTAAGCTCGCATCGGCGGCTTTACTGGAATGTATCTTGTGGTCCTGGTGCCATGTGACAACACTTGGCAATTTATAGCAATTGTGTCAATGACTCTCCTCATGGCAGCTGGCATGCACATTGCATGCTGCAAAACTCGGCAGGCAGTTGCGACCGGAACCAGGACTGCCCTTCAGAAATCCAAAGCCTTCCGGGCAATTTCTTCTGCTTGCATTTGACTGTCCTCACCTCGGCGTGTTTTTCGTAACGGTTCTGTTCTGACGAGTCATGCTATGCCCCACACACAACAGACTCAGTCCATGGCCACCGAAAACAAATATGAAGAGACGCTCTCTGACAAACATGCCAAGCTGCACCTGAAGTTGCTAACTCGGTGAGCAAACGGAGTCCATCAGCAGGCTCTCTTGCTGATGCTCTTCATGAAGCTGCACGGGCAAAGAGCGGATTCCGTCGCGTCCCGTCCAAGGTTCCAACGATGCCCAAGATCTGTTTGACGAAAATCGCGAGCCTCGGAACATGGAACTCATGGAACAACATGAGAAACACAGCGCCTGCGTTTTCCAAGCTGCGGAAGCATGGGGTCTCTCTCTGCTGCCACTCACCCCAAAGGCCGTATAGGCTGTAAGCATTCTAGGGGCTTCGGTAGAGCAGTGCCGACTCCTAGTGCCACGACGACTGCGACTGCGACCGCCACTGCTGCTGTTGCTGCTACTGCTACTGCTACTGCTACTGCTACTGCTACTGCTACTGCTACTGCTACTGCTACTGCTGCTGCCGCTGCGGCTGCTACTGCTACTGCTACTGCAACTCCTGCTGCTACCGCGACCGCGACCGCGACCGCTGCTGCTGCTGCTGCTACCGCTACCGCTACCGCTACTGCTACTGCTACTGCTACTGCTACTGCTACTGCTACGGCTACGGCTACGGCTACTGCTACTGCTGATTGCTACTGCTACTGCTGCTGCTGCTGCTACTACTACTACTACTACTACTACTACTTCTACTACTACTTCTAGTACTACTACTGCTGCTGCTGCTGCTGCTGCTGCTGCTGCTGCTGCTGCTGATGCAACTGCTGCTGCTGCTGCTGCTGCTGCTGCTGCTGCTGCTACTGCTACTGCAACTGCAACTGCTGCTACTGCTGCTGCTGCTGCTACTACTACTACTACTACTACTACTACTACTACTAGTGCTAATACTACTAACTAACACTGCTGCAGCTACGACTACGACGACGACGAAAACTACTACTGCCACTGCTACTGCTACTACTGCTACTACTGCTACTACTGCTACTACTGCTGCTACTACTACTACCACTACGACCACTACTACTACTACTACTACTACTACTACTACTGCTGCTCCCTGCTGCTACTACGACAACTACTACAAATAAGAACAATAATAACAATGATAAAAACAATAATAACAATAATAATGCTGCGACTGGCTGTTTAACAGGTGCAACAATAATGATTCTTGCTGATGGCCATGACCATGCAAGCAGCCATATGTAAAGCAGCAAGATACTACGGCCCCTGATAGTCGGGATCGCATTACACTGTGGTACTTGCTGGCTTTGGAGCAAAGACCTGTGCTATGCAGTCACACTTCGACTGAGCTGTCCACAGCCAGCACTTGTACAAGCTGATGCGCCTGCAAAAAATAAACGTTCGCAGGAAGCCAAGCTTGGCCGGCTTTGCCGACAGACTTGTTTGAATGGCGTCCCGCAAAACAAGAACGCAACAAGGCCGGCCACTCTCTCCCACCCGAGAGACTCCTTCCCGAGTTCCGTACAGGCCGGTAAACTATTGCACAAGCATCAGCAAAGGCTGTCGATTTGTGGGCTAGCTTGCCTGCTTTGTTTCATGATTGCCGTGGCCCATGGCTTGTGGCACGAGACTGTGTCGGGAGGCTGGCGGAGGGGGTGTGTTGGGAGCCACGGCATGTCTTGTTGGAAATGATGCGGAGTTCGCTTTCGTAATTGGGACCTACTATATACAAGGAAAAACTCCAACTACCACACATCAAGGAAGCTAGCGAGAGTGAGCAACGACACTTGACTGACATTCTCATGCGTTTTTGCTTCAGGAGGAAGCCAGCGAGAGTGACTAACGACACTTGACTGACATTGTCATGTGCTTTTGCTTCATGAGGATCAGACTGTCCATTCGACACTGTTTCGGTACCCAGGAGCACAACAAAACGAATCAAAAAGCACTGAACAAAACATAGTCTTGAAAGACCTCAAGAAGGGAGACATAGCTCTGCAAGGTACTGCGAGGCAACTGCGAGAATTGCTCTGAGTGCATCGGAGACTTTTGCCAGGGTACCCCTCGAACCAAGGCTGGTTCTCCCGGCACCTGGGCTGTGAGGACCGGGATCGCTGCAGCTACAGCTGAGATCTCCCTGGGGCCCGGCTTCAGCATCAGCGCATCAAGGCCGAAGAGGAGGATCGCAATGCGGGACAGGACCATCCACACCCTCAGCTAGTTCCGAGACCAGGACCTGGGACCTGGGACCTAGAGCTGCAAGTACTCACTTGATGCTGATCTTTTGTTCTGCACTCTTCGCCTTTTGGCGATTTCGATCGTGAGGGAGGCGTTTTTGTGCATGGCCGTGAAGTCCGAAGTTGTGTTCAAGGGTAATCGAAGAGGGCACTACGGCGAGGTGTTCCAGCGGAAAGCAGTGCCCTTCCCGAAGTGTTCCTGGAGTTTGCGCACATCTCCAGGCACCACCAGGTACCTCTGCATGTGGAAAGGCATCGAAGCATGTTCGGGCCCAGGCCACTCTACCGTCTTCGTCCACAGAGTTTCCCTGGCATGGAACTTGAGGCCAAAGGAGCCAAGCACGGTTCTGCCGCTCTGCCCATGCCCAATTGGCAAAGAAGGTCAGGGATGCCCTTCAAGAGCTGCCCTCAGAACACACTGAGAGGAGGCAGTCCTCAAATCGAATCTTCTCTTCAAAGCCAAGGCGCCTTTTCTGAGTTGCATCGGACATGATGATGGCCGGGGTGACAAAGTGCAGGGCTCGCATGGCCTTCGTGGAGTTTCGCTGGCTGTCATCCCTAAGACTGACAGAGCCAGTGCTCGCGCTTGAGACCAAGCCACACTCTGAGGCTCTCGCACTGAAAGAGCACAGCTCCGGCAGCGTCTCCCACACCCTGGCACCAGCTGAGAAATTCTGGTAGAAGTCAGGGGGGGATTGTATATTATATATTATATATTATATATTATATGTTATATATTATATATTATATATTATAAGCCTGGCACAGATTCCCAAGTGCGGGGCGCTGCTTGTACTGCCAGCCACTTCGTTCCACTTCGGCTGCTGGCCTTGGAGTACAGGGGTCTGTGGGTCCAGGCATGAAGAAAATTATACTATATTATACTATGTTATATTATATCATACTATATTATACTATACTCTATTATACCAAGATCACCCAAGGCTTGTTGCAAGCTGGCTGAGGGGCCAGCAACGCAGACCGTGCAAAGCAGCCCTGGGGGAGACTCAGAAAATTACACCGTGTGACTCTCCCAGCTCTGTCGGCAAGGCTTGGTAAACTGGGTGGTGGGCATAAAAACCTGCACCAAAGAGCCTCGGCTGTGGCCCTTCTGCACGAAAGAGTCTCTCTTAGGTCTTAGGCCCACGCAAGAAGGGCAGAGAGCTCAAGGCAGCAGATCAGGTCCTGCCCAGTGACCTCAGCTGTGCAGATCTAGGTTTTTCTGCAGGCGCAGTTCGCCAACTTTGCACTTCACTGAGGAGGCTTGTCAGCTTGGGCGGATCCAAAACAAAAGTCAAGCACGCTCAGCTGGCGACGCCAATGTCGATCTTGCCGGTCCACTCGTGATCTGAGGGCAAGCGGAGCTGGAATGGTGGTTGTTTCCATGAGAGGAGTCCAGCCATGATGCATACCATAGACGATGATGATGAGGGCTCGGGTCCCCGCAGCAAGCATTGATGATGTTGACAGCCTCTTGGCTCAGGAGGAAATGTTGGCTTTCACGCCTCCGATCCGAGCGGCAATAGCAGTTTAGCAGGCCAAAGAGCCGAAGATCTTAGGCAGGCACGAGTGGAAAATCTGGTTCAGGTCTTCGTAGACAAGGGAATACGTGTTCGAGAACTGAGATGAACACGGCACGCTGACATGGGCCCTGCATGGCTCTTCGAGGTTGCGTGCAGCCCGCTGAGACTGGGACGAGGTAAAACAGCACCGTCATGGCGGAGACCTCAGCAACCCAGCGCGAGCGCCTGCTCTTGCGATACTCAAAACCACACGGCACCAGTAGCAGCAATGCTGGTAGTCATGACCATAATCATGCTAATACGAGTAATCCTACTGACTTTCATGACAGTAGTATATAATGATTCATGGTAAAATGCGCGCGGGTCTTGAAAGCAAGAGAGAGGCGCAACCCCCCTCCGTCCCCCGCCCCTCTCCAGTCACAGCTCCAATATAACGGCACCGGAGAATCCATGTAGAACCTACAAGTATAAGCCCAAAATGCACTATAGTACGGGCTGTCGCGCATAAAGAAAAGATATATACATACATATATATATATATATGTACATACACACGCACATATATATATATATATATATAACACCGAAAACCCTAAACTGTAGAACCCCAGAACCTCTAGAACGCCGAGTCCGATGAAACTCTCAAATCCCAGACCCCACTTGCAAAGATCTCCGGTGCAGCCCTTGCTGGGGGCATGGCTGGGCGAAGCTTTGACCTGGCGACAGTATGTCAGCGCCTTACATTACGCATAGGTACGCTTTAGGGTTTAAGCTCTCACAACTCGGACAAGCCAGGTTTTAGGGTTTACACTAGGGTCTGGACAATGGCGACTCGAACGATGCAGGCGAGGCGTTTCGGGTTTGGGGGAGAAGGAAGAATAAGGATACTAGCAACGGTCATAACAGTCATACTGACAATGATAAGATTTAATAATCCACCTCATCATGATGACGACGACGGGAATTGCAATGCTTTTGGTAATGCTGAGTGGTGATGATGACAAGAACAGCAACAATAGCACAGGCCCAACACAAGTCGCAATGATGACAACGATAATAACACTACGACGGACAACAATTGCCGTTCTACAAGCAGGAACACTGATTATGACAATGACTCGCAATGATAATAGCGATTATAATGATGATGATAACAACAGACAGTACGATACAGTAACGCTGGCTTACAATAGACCTGACAACAACAAAGATGCGGCTATTCTATTGCTCCGCAAGCGCAGGCTAAAAAGGGCTTCGACTCGTTTTCTCTCAGCCGGGGCTTTCAGGGCTGCAGCTGCGCCACTGGAGTTCCGTGTCCAGGTCTCTGCCTTACATGCCATGGGCAGAAGCGGAGTGGACAGATGTGAAATAGGTCAGGAACGGATGGAGAGGGAGTGACACAGACGGAGGAGAGAGGCGAAAGGGAAGGCAGCAAAACGACCAGCAAACCTGCAAAGGTGCATGCCCGACATCAGTCCAGACTTGCTATCTTACATCTCAACTAAGCCTTTGTTCATAACTCCCTCGCTGCTTGGCCACTGCACCCGTCATCCGCTCTAAAGTTGCTCGGGTGCATTTAGGCGTCGGAAGTCTGCCAGTATACCGAGGACGCACGAAACAATTTGGCGTCACCCGAGCCCTCAGCAACAGAATCAGCTCGCAGCATCGAACCGTGACATCAACACTTCCAGCACGGTCGGCGAGCGAGGCAGAAGTAGGGCATGCTGAGGAATCTCTAGCGAACGGTCAATGGTCGAAGATGTGGCCAACATCACCAGCTCGTCTACAAACCATGAGCCTGTGAGGAAACGTTTCGCCGTGGTCTCAGCAAGCAAGCAATTGTTTCGGAAATTGTTTCGCGAATAGAACCGAACATACAAACTTCAAGCTAATCTTTCCAAGGGCAAACACAAATTGAGGGAAGCGTGTCCTGGGTTTGCCAAGGTGGGGACTTGGCTCGGCTGAACCGCGGTTGGAAGTAGGCCTCCAGCTTCAACAAAAGCCCTTCAACCCCACACGCCAACACCGGATGCATGGCAGCATTAAGATCACTACCAGAAGCAATGCAGCCAGCACCAGATGTATCATAAGAAGACAAAGCAGGCGCGACATAGCCTCGGGCAGCGACTCTTGTAAACGAGCGGCATGATCCGGCCGCCTGCCTCGTTGTAGGTGCGAGTGATGCCCAGTCGTTCCAAGAATACCTTGACTACGGAAGGTCAAAGGCCATAAAGGCCATCACGGCTTCCAAGAAGGAGCTTCCCGTGTTCTTGGTCTCCGCACGTCTCCAGACCGCAGCAGCGCAAGGCCGCCAAACTTGCCTGCCTGCGGAGTACACTTTCAAATCTTTGCAGGGGCTGACTGTCGACACCGCGACCTAAATGCTGGCACCTGTAAGGGCTATATTTTCGAGCAGCGCTGGCACATGCCATGTTAGCACGCCATAGCACAGCGAGTCGGGAGGGCAAGTACTTCTATACAGCCTTGGGAGCTATTTGCATCCCGCAGCACCAGGACAAGTAAAGTTGAGTGCAAGGAGGCAACGCAAAGTTCACAGCCTGTAGCAAGGTCCGGACAGCGTCATGGAGCTAGTCGGTCCAGAGTGAAACTGACCAGTTGTTACGCATTCTACTGCAATTGCTCGAGAACCTGCGTGGCACATCATTCTGTTGACTTCCTTTCCGGTAGCTCCACCTTGCTGCTCTGATGCAGCTATTTTACACGATGAGTCTTCACAGACAGAGTCGACTTCATGCAGTCTGAATCAGACGGGAGATCCTGCAGATCCTGCGGGTGACATCGGTGGTTAGTGATAGTGATTGACACCGTGTGTACGACATGCTCTGGAGCTGTCCTGCCTCATAGCTCCAAACATCTACGATGTGCCAGCTTGTGGTTGCTCCTGCCGTCCCCTACATAGCCAGCTTCTTTAGCTGACAGCATGAAACTGTCAGGAGTGTTGACGGCACTATTGCATCCTTCATTGAGAGAGCCAGCTGCAACGGCTGCTGCTGTCGACGTTCCACCACTTCCTTCCAAAGCCTTTCACGAATTGAGCATGGCTGAAGCCCAGACATGCGCCGCCTGTCGCAGTCGCAGCCAGGCAACTCACGCTCGTGCTTCACGCGCTCCAGCTGGGACTCAATGTGCTGCTGGGAAATCTGCAAGAGCCGAAGAACGCTGTGGTCAGCTTTCTTTGCAACCATATCCTGAGAACAGGATGATGACATAAATGAAATGTACAGTTCATGCGTCACAACCTTGACCTTGTCACGCGTTCAAAAAACAGCCGACGGAGTGGCAGCACCCTCAGAAACTTCGGCACAGTGCATGGCTAAGGAAGTCACCAAGATGTTGCGGAAACGTTGGGAACAGCGTTGGCGCCATGCTTTGTCGACACGGAAGGACATGTTCTCCGCGCACTCCTCCAACAAGGTGGCCGTGGGCGGGGGTGCCCATAGTTTCGGGGTTCTAGTTTCGGATGGGCTGCCGACGAGTTTCGGATCACGAGGGTGAGTTTCGGGGCCCAGTTTCGGGGCGGGGGAGGGTCAGTGTCGGGGCGCGAGGTGGTCAGTTTCGGGCCGTGGGGTCAGCTCCGGGGCGCGGGGGGGAGGGTGGGCTTCGGGATGTTGCCAGGTGACTACTACAATACCACTAGAGTAATTCATACTAAGAGTACTGCCAACTAGTTCTGCGAGTACTTTTGGTACTACAGTGCTACTTGTACCAGTACGACCAGTACGAGTAGTAGTTGCCACGAGTACTACTGCTGCTTGTACTACTAGTAGTTGCTACGTGTGCCACAAACTGGCCGCTCCCTGATCCGAAACTGGACTTGTCTGGATCCGAAACTGACCTGGCCTCTGCCCCGAAACTCCGCCCCGAAACTCAACACCGAAACTAACCTCGAAAACCCTGAAACTCGCAACTTCCCCGTGGGCGGCTCATGCGCCATGATGACGAAGAGCATTCCCTTTTGCCAGCCCTGTACGTCCCGTTCTGCTGCAATGCAGCAGCCTATTGAAGAGGTTTCATTTACGGGTAGATGTCTGTGAAGGAGAAGTGCCAGCCCTCAGACCGCCAGCCTCCCAGCCCAAGAGCTCAACATCAGCTTCACCTTGGTCAGCACCTTCTGCATCATCGAACTTGGGGCCGGGGAAGACTCCGACCACCTGAGCTGGGCCACTGGGGGACTCGGAGTCCCCTTGCCTCGACCTGGCGACCGAAGCGACACCCGTCCTGGGCAAACTTGACCACACCACGAGTCAGCGCAGCCGTGCAATGCTTCAAGTCCTCAAAAGGCTTCTCGTTCACCTGAGGTTAAGGCGAATGTTCGAAACGGCTTCTTCATGCTTCTTCCCAAGCTACGTTGCGACATAACTCCGTCCGAGTTCACGAGACACCAGACGGAAGCCATGACTCCAGCAGTTGGATACGCACATGAGCCTCATGCGCCCACAATCTGCCCGCCTTCGTGTCCAAGACATCATGCACCTCAAGAACAGATATTGGCAGGGAAAGGGCGAGAACAGAGTTCGGTGGCACGAGCGTTTAGACTCGAGTTGTTGCAAACTTGGGCAGGGCTCCTCTCGGCCCTAGGCCCTTAAGCCGCAGCGAGGGAGGGGTCGAAGCTCTGGGGTAAACTACTGTACTGTCACTGCGGCTGAGGGTCCGCATCCATTTGTGCTTTCCAGTTCTGCTCATCCATGTTTCCTTCACGGGTCAGACTCTGGCAGAAGACACACAATGCATGGATGCAAAGGAGAGGAGAAAAGCCAAGCTGCGCTGCTTCTCCATCTTTCGGGTCGCATCACTATTCTTCTGAATGTCCACTTCGTGGGAAGCACTCTTCACGGTGAGCCCATTCACCTCCTCGAGCTGACGTACTTTCATCAAAGTCCCTCGCTCTGCTTCTGGGCGTGGGTTCAGGAAAGCCGGCCTCCCGCAGCTTGAGGATGTCGCGCTTGTGCTCTCCCAGTCCTCCCTGCACCCCACTCATGCGGAGATCCAAGGCTCCCAGGCGGCGGGAGGCTTCCGCACTCCGGAGCTCCGCCTGCAGAGAAAGAGGACACACATGCTCCAAGTATGCGCGAGCCCTGCCTGCTGTTCCACCGCACCGATCTTCTCGAAGGCCTCCTGCCTTGGAAGTCGGGCAGAGCTTCCATGCGTCCCACGCTCTTCTCAGACCGGCATCTCGCACAGGAGTTAGGAGTTCACCTCCAAAGAGGGAGCAAAACGGTGTCCGAGATGCTGCTTCTGGCGAATATCGTTCTTCAATCGGGCTTCTGTGTCGGCCACATTTCTTTCCAGGTCACTGCGCACCACGGCCACCTCGTTGAAGCAGTCGCTCAGAGAGTTCTGCGTCGTGTGCAGGCTCTCTTGCGTGGCTGCCAGATCCTTGTTCGTGAAGTCCTTGGAAGTCACAGGAATGGACAGTCATGCCAAGGGATGCGATGGACGCACGGCACATGCGAGGTGCTCATTGCTCAGGCTCCATCAATTCGACCATTAAGCGCGTTGACTGCCTGGTCTGTGTCACTCGTGATCTTTGCCTTGGACTCCTCAAAGAGAGGGAGACCGCTTCCAACCGGTGAACAAGCAACCCCTTCAATCCTGCGCCGGGAACACTACTCGCCAGCAGCTTTTTTCTACAGATGGGCTGTGTGAAACGCACTGACAAGGAAAAACATTGACCGTCTGATGTTCTAGAGACGTCTGCCAACAGCTGGGTGGTGATATGGACACTGACGGCTCTGTGCTAAAGACTTGCCCCCAAGCTCCTCCAAGTTGGTCTCGACAGCCGTGATATCATGCCTGATGGTTGCGAGGATCTCGTCCACCTTGCGGCGCCTGGCATCCACGTCCAGGCGAAGCGACGAGACCATGTCACGGACAGTCTTGATAGCAGCATCCAGATCATCGTTGGCTTCCTGGCAAGAGGCATTGGTTGACAATCTTAGCTTGCAGAGGCTTGGAAGTATTGCAGTAAGGACGACAGTCCTTCCAGGCAACATTGTCCACCTTCGTGTCCAACTTGGTGTTCATCTCATTCTTGAGGTTGATGATATCCTCGGTCAAATTTTCTTCCTTCTCCTGCATCTGCTGGAGGGTGTTGGAGACATCCTCCATCCACGAGTCGTGGTTCTTCAGTGCTTCTTGAATATCACCGATGTCGAGGCGCATGGTCGAGATCTCGGCCGTCATCGTGGCCTGCGCCGCAGCGAATAGTGGTCAGGTCAAGTGCAATCTTCTTGCCTTGTCGTCTGCCTTGCACAGCTGAAGACTCTTGCAAGCGGGCCTCCACACGCTGCCTGCTGGTGATGATGGAATGTGTGGCATCAACACGGGCCCGCATCTCGTCAAGGTCGACGTTGACGGCATCCATTGCAGCAGTGAAGTCCTGGAAACAGGCCGGGAAAAAGGGCATGAAACAATGACTTCAAACAGCTCTGCGAAGTCCCGCCTCCATGTCACGCTCACATGCCAGTACGATGCGGCGGATGTGATTGACTTCGCCTTTGTTGTTGCCTAGCAAATCCTTCAGCTCTCCGACGTCATATTTCAGCTGGTCCAGATCCTGGCCACATGAACGACAGCAACGGCACGTCGCGAATCTCTGGGGCAAGCATACAGAAGTAGGCAGCTGCACAAGGTCCTCCGCCATGGTATCCAGTCCGGCAGCTCCGCCTGCACCATCCACTGGCTTCGTGGCGGCAGCCCCGCGGTTGACATGCGAAAGCTTTTTGTCAAAGTCCTTAGAGTCTTCAAAGTCTGTCGCACTGGTGCAAGGTGCACCCACACAGGCTGGGCCAGGTGGCCGTTTGGAGGTTCGCCAGCTGTGCTGTGATTTGCGACTCGAAGTCCTGCAGTCTCGTCGCCACCTTCCTTGTGAGCAGAGAGCCGAGGGTCGCAGTACGCACATGATATAGCATGCATAGACAGCCGGCTCGGCCGACTGTGCAAAAACTTCGCTGAGCTTTCCTGGCTGGCCCGCCAGAAGCAGTCTGCGGCAGGGGCTCTTCATGATCTGAGCATCACCACCTGTTTTGCGCGATGGAAGGACGCCGCCTGCAGCTGAAAGGCTCTACAGAAAGATGGGGTAGGGAGGACAACGTCTTGCACTGCTCAGGGCCTCAGTAGCACTGGGTTGTTTCATCGGTTATGCCGCATGTTGAAAGCGCAACCCCGATAACATGCCAGAGTAATGTGATAAAATCTAGAGTAACACTACAAACGGCACACTACACTACAAGACCAAACGCATAGCAGGCTCCTACACATTATAGTTTGGTATCGTACGATATTCTTCGAGCTTCTAAGGCACAGAAACGATTCGAGATAATATTTGAAATGTGCGGTGCCACAGGCAAATGAAAATCATGATATGCATCACCATGAGGGTCCCCAAACCCTAAGAGACCTTCGCCGTCGGCTTCCAAGGATTTCTCAATGGCCGCAAGGCGCTTCTCCAACTCTTCCAGTGTGACCTGGGACCAGCCAGGGCTTGCTTCGCACAGACTGACACACGGGATGAGGATTTAATGAGGGTAGGCGAGAAAAGATGGCTTGCACGAGTAGTAAAATGAGGTGCTTCTTAAGCGGTGCCATCCCTTCCCGCATTGCAAATGTCTGTGCTTTGCATGCGAGTTGCCGTCATAAATTCCAAGTAAGCCGACCGCTTGCGACAACCGCGCTGTCTTTGCGCAGCAATGCAAATTACACGAGAACTTGAGCAACAAGGCAAAAACATGAACACACCGCGGTCGACAAGCATCTGGAGCTACTCTCCGCTGACTCTCCACTCGTAGTTCACGGCAAGCCTTCCAGTTGTTGCCACTGCCATCGTGCGTGTTTCTGCTTGCCTCGTGTGGATTTGGAGCGAGCGGCGCCCCTTCCAGTTCTTGCCGACACAGGGCCTTGCGCCAACTTGCAGATTCACAGTCCGCAGTCCCACAAGAGACACAAGCACACCAGACTCCTCGCAACTCTCACTTTTCAGCCGCGAGATCTGTACGGGTCCGTCGGTGCACGGCTCGACGTAAGCTTGCGCGCTAACAGTTTAACAACTGAGATCAACGAGCTGACCAAGACTGATATTGCTCGTACACTTTGTGCTGCCACATTCCTCTGCTAGACGCGAGCTGGCGAATATTGCACCCTGCTCGTGGGTTGTTGCTTGTTCCGTCATCTGATTCAAGGCATGCGCAGCTCCAAGCGACATGCTTTCGAGTCACTTGGTGAGGCTTTGCTACCCAGTAGATCATCTAGCGGCTCAGAAGACCACCGTGGCCAACATGCACCCCAAGGACTGCCTCAGTCAGGCGAGTCCCAAAAAAGACGTTGGCTTAGAACCAACATGCAAAACTGCCAATTGATGGCGCCATGCATCGCGTTACAGCTGAAATTCGTCACCGTCTGCTGAACTATAGATGGTGGACTGTGCTTTCAACTCGTGCATCAGCACTGCGTAATCTGGATGCTTGGCAGAACCGAGTAGCAGGATATTGTTGTTCATGATCTCCTCAATGTCACGCTCAAGCCTCTTCTTGGCGTCGATCTTGCCGGCCTTCGGCGCAAGGCTCACATCACGCAATCGGTCGAAGCATTCCGAATATGGGGCTCGCCTGATTGACGACAAACTCGTCTTCGGTACTCTTGAACTCCTCCTGAATAACTTTGTTGTATTTCTCCTTGGGAGAAGTAGAAGTGGCAGGAGACCATAGAAAGAACATCCTACATCCAGGCAGTCGCCAAAGTTGCGCCAAGGTTCAGTGAGGTCTAGCATCTCTTTCACCTGACAACGAAAGCTTTCAGTAAGCAGACTTGCAGCAATGTGCCGATGACACGCAGAGCGCCCCACCGTCTTCTCATTATCACCCTCGTGCGTGTCGAAGTTGGTGAGCTTCAATCCGTCCTGGCGATCGGCCACAAGCCAAACCGCCAACAAGGACACCTGTTTAGCAACCGATCCTGCCACTTCTTCTTTCCCAGGTTTAGCAGCATCTTCTGCTCCAGATCGTTTTTTCGGTAGTTGATTGCGATGGAGTAGTAGTGGCCTCACAGGCTAGATGCAGAAACCTGTCCATCTGGCCCTGGCATACTTGCAGGAGTAAAGTTGTCCCGTGTAAAAGCAAAACTCCCACTCTCTTGCTGCAAAAAAGAGGCGGTTCAGACCATGGATCAAAGCTGTAATGCTGGGCTTGTTCAGGTGGCCAATGTTGGATGTCGTCTGCCTGGGCTCCTCGCTGGCTTTGACAAGTACCCGGCGAGTGGACTGACACGATGTGACATTATGCTATGACATGTTAGAGTATGCTATACTATGCTGTGCTACGCTGTTATGTGCTATTGTGTTTTATGTTACACCATGCTATACTATGTCATATTGGCCAAAACTGGAGTATGTCGCTTTAAATTCCTTGAAGGTATGCAATATTGTGTCATGTGTTGTTTTCGCACTACTTCATACTGTACCATGTCTTAGAACATATCCTAACAAAGAATTACAAACTATCCTGCATTATGTTATGCCGTATTGTTGTTGTCTCACGATATGGTGATGTGCAATACTTTTTCTTATATGTTTTTTTGGTTGATACTTATGACCTCATGTTATTGTAGGTTACACTATACTACACTAGTTTGGATTACACTCTCGCAGCGGGATACGGTGTCTTATGTTCGCTTTTATCAACACGTGATTAAAGTTAGATAAACCAAATTCACATGTCATAAGTACTACACTAGACTATGAGACTACACATACTGAACTAGAGACTAGACCACAACAGACTGTATTGTGCTGGGTACAGCTATGTAATACTGCACTAAGTGGTGTCATATTATACCATACTATCCTGCGTTAGATTCAATTTTTCTATGCTAGGCATCCACGCACATTGCACTATATCAAAGTGTTTGATGTCATATCATGTCGTGTCAGATCATGTAACCCTATACAGGGCAAAGTGGCAATGCATCTATAGACTGTATCGTGTCACTGTTTTGGTGTGCGTAAATATGTATATACGGAAAAATAACAGTATCTATTGCACATCTTTGCAGATATTTTGCATCCTACGTTGTACATTAAGTTAGATATCACAAGTTGTATGTGACAAGTCATACAACATATACTATACACACTGCATTGCGTCATGCTGCACTTGTTGTAAGGTTGATGTATAACACCAAGTTGTACCAAGTGCCAACATATACATATATATATATATATATAAATACATGTATATATATATATACACATGTACACATGTATATATAGTTGTATATATGTAAACCTGATCATACACACACATAACATATGTATATATGTATATACATACTTGTGTGTTGTTTTGTTATAAAGACTTTGTAGTGCACTGCATGGTATCCGCTTGCACAAGATCATACTGCTTAAGATGAGGTTGCATACATGAGACTATGTGTATATATATATATATGTACTCAAGTGTAAGAACTTACATTACACCGTCTATTTTGTGCACTATTCACTACGCAGTATATGTTGCATATTGTACAAAACAGGTTCTACACGACATGCACAGAAATTAGTGTTTGAAACTATGCACTGTGTAGTACAAAGTTTTACATATATATATATATACATACATACATACATACATACATACATACATACATACATACATTACATAGAACATTCTTCTTATGTGACTCACCTTGCACACTTGTAGAAGCCCCTCCTGGCAAAGAGACGTATTAGACATATAGATATATAGAAGTATAAATGGTATAGTTCTACTCGGTCCCCCAATGGGTTCCCTCATAATCACGGATGACGATGCTGATGTTGATGGTGATGGTGACGATGACGGGGATGGGGAAGAGCATGCTGATCGTGATGATTATGAGCATCACGAAGCATTTGGATGCTTGGGCCTTTGATCTGGGCACCTCAGGTACATGTCATGGATGCTTTCTTTGCTCTTCGAAAGAGCATTCGAGATAAGCACTTTCAAGCAAGTGCCAGCTTTATGGCCAGCATAATGTACTCCAAGTAAGACATCGAAAAGGAATGCGACTTGCCAGACACTATGATGCTGCGAGTTCCATGGCGGCGTATGGCATGGTGAAGGTATGGAAGTGTTCGACTTGCAGGTCTTCTTGCACTACACGCTCCAAGAGACCCTGGGTGCGTAAAACGAACTACTCACGCAAAACTTCCAGAAGACTGTTACCGTACGAGCTTCGGCAGCCTTTTGGATAGCCTTTCAGCATTTCCTTGTCTTATGGCTCCTTGTCTTATGGCATGCAGCGAGAAGATGATGAGAATCGAGGACGAACTGCGGAGTGTACATGGCACAAGCAAGAGCACTGGCACAGATGGCAGACATTTGCGGGGAAGGCGGAGGTCTGCGTGGGCAAACCAGCATCCAAGCTAGGATCAATGACCAGACGCCCTGTGCACATTTCGAAATGCCAAATATCCTGATACACCTTTCTAGACACGAATCTAAATTAAACACAGCATACATACGTGTATATATATATATGTATATATATATATATGGTAACCCCCCCCTGGACCAACCTCCGCCATGAAACGGATC
>CAJNDV010021180.1:2191-18562 GCA_905221635.1 Symbiodinium sp. CCMP2456
GTGGTGGTGGTAGTGGTAGTAGTTAGTAGTCGTAGTAGTAGCAGTAACAATAATTGCAATAGCAGTAGTCGTCGTCGTAGCAGTAGTAGTAGTAGGAGTAGCAGTAGCAGTAGCAGTAGTAGTAATCGTAGTAGTAGTCGCTGCAGTAGGAAAGTAGTGCTCCCCTCGGCGGCGGCTGGAGTTAGCTTCTGGCCCTTCGGTCGACTACCCTCGTTTTCTACCGCTTGGTCGCCACTCCTCTTCTTCAGTACTCAGGGTTTCCGTTATTGAGGTAGCACGTTTGGCTTGACATAGTTCGTCGTGTACCTGATCTCGGCCTGGAGCCTTTAGCTTCCTCCAAGAACGCAGGCATGCGGGGAACGATTGCGTGCGTTTCATGCTACCGCTCCATGCTACCAGCCCATGCGTTGGCCAGCACGTCCACGCCACACCCATGATAACACCCATTTTACCAGCCCATTCCTTGGCCATTGCCTTCATGGCCGACCGATGAGAACTTTCTAAACTAAAAACCAAGCGCCCGCTAACACAATAGGTCCTTTCATATGAACTTGACGAACGCAGCCCATGTAGAACCGCCCGAAACCAATCACATGTCGGCAGCACAGGTGCTGCAGGCGTTCTGGAACCTGAACGGAGTGGTACCTTCTGCGTCAGTCTTGCATCTGGATTCTCGGGTCAGCGGATTTTGTGTGGTGCCTCTTTGACAACAATACTATTCGCCAGGGCTGTTGTGCTTCTGCCTTTTTCTGGCTCTGCACTGCTAGCAGCGCAACAGCAGCAACAGCAACGACATCACTAGAAATCCCGAACACTTGCAATGGCATAGTTGCTTCCGCCCGCTCGTGTGTCAAAGAGAAGCAGACTTGACAAACTCTCGACTCTCATGCTTGTCTGCTTCACCTCAGGCTTCTTTACGAGGCTCTCGGCCTCGAGCTGCCTTTCATCTTCATGCAGATGGCTCGTCTCGACTACAATCAGTCCGTACAATCCTCACAGTGAGGTGTGCGTCAAGCAATCTCAGTCCGCAGCCGACGCCCAGTGACTTGGTCTTGAGGTGCGCGCTAAAGTCTCTATGCTGGCAGAATTTTAATGTGTACACAGTGTCTTCGCTGCTTTTCACATTTTCTCACGGCGGGCGACTAGTCTACATAGTGCGAGCCACCTGCCAACATGCAGGACATCTCGGCAGGTTTGCATGCCTGGCATCGTCTCAGCAGATTGCATTGGCCACCCAAACACTCCTCCTTAGCAGGAATCCTGTGTTCTCGTTGTTTCTACATACGTCCAAAAACCCTTGGCAGTCTCAAGAACCCTTAACTGCTAGCCCCGAACCTCTAACAGCCCAGCTTCCTGATCCTGAGCCCGAAATTCCTACAAACGAAGACCTAAACCCTAAACGGCCCTGAACCCTTCTAAAAGCCCATGTAGGCGGCCATAGGTGGCCTCAGGCACCGCTTCTGCCCTCTGCGTTGTGCGCTTCCGCCGGTATGCCTGGCTAGGGCTTGGGTGGGGCCGTCCAGGGAACTCAGGGAATCACGGTTTTGGTTTTGGGGGCGCAGGTGGCAAACGAGTGCCCGTTGCTGAGTTCTGGGTGTACACGACCAGGATTTGGAGTCTTGGAGATTACGTCGCGACTTAAAGTCAGGGAATGTGCAAATATAAGAGCTGACAACTTGTACGTCAGCTAGAAGACTGCTTCCAGCAATGCATCGTGAGTCGGGAATCGCGCCAGAGTTCTTGAGTCTCCCGCATCTACTTAAACTAGCTGTGGAACCATCTACAGCATTATCTACAGACTCTGTCCGCTGGTCCTCCGAGCAGGCCAAATCAAGAAAACTTAAGTTTCGCTGAGGCCCGTTGCCAACATGCCTCAACGAAGCGCCGGATGCAACTACTTTACTATTTCCACTGGGCAGAAATTCCAAGCGTCACATGTCCATACATTCAAGTCTTCCCCCTTTTTACTTGTCATTGTTCCCGTGCAGATGCATGAGTCCTCAAATATCTCCGCGCGTTGCCGCTCTGCGGCTGCGATGCGCTCTCGCCTCTCCTCCTGTGATATAGCGGCTTCAGGTTTCGGGTTTAGGATCTGATGAATTTATGAGTGAAGCCACTTTGTCCGACCCAGTATCATGTCCGCACTAGTCAACATGCCACAACCGCCCTCTGCAAAATAGCCGCAATGTGGGGCATGGACGGGCAATGATATGCTGAAGATTTCGTGAAAGTATGTGAAAGTCATGTATAGTAATAATCACCACGGCCGCCAGCAGCACAAACTCATACATTGCCACCACCATCCGCGCCCCCACGACCGGCACCACCGTCGCCAGGACGGCCACGGCCAAGTACTTTGCTGCCGTGACCTAGAAGATGATGATGACGACTGCGATAGAGATTGTCATCGTTCTGCTCAGGTAGCGAAGATTCAGAGGATGGCCACTGTAGTGAGGAGATGGTACTATGATGAAGACGACAATAACACGCACCCAACCTATGTCCGCTTTCATGCCAGATTTCGCTGCTGTTTGACTCACAACAAAATCAACCATAAACCCAAAAACCATCCGCATAGATCACAAGGCAGTTTCGCGGCCAGTCACACGAGCGTTCTTTTTTGAAATTGTAGCGTACTTCAGCGGCAAGCACCCCGTATCGCGAGCCGCCCGGTGGAACACATCGCGCCGCTGCTATATGACTCACAAACAAGGTCAACCCGGGAATCCCCAAACCATCCACAACACGAATCTCGCAAGCAGTGACACGAGCTTCTTTTCTTTTCCACAATCACCCCGTATCGTGACCCGCCCGGTGGGACGCCGTGCCGCCCGCTGGAACCCCCATCCCGCCTCGCGTCGCACCCGACTGCCGCACCCCGTATTGCGACCCGCCCGGTGAAACACGCCGTGCCGCACCCGATATCACGACCCGCCCGGTGGAACCCCTCCGATCCCGCTCCGCATTGCACCCGTTTGCACCTCTGCGGACCCGTTGGACGCCGAAGAAAAAATGCTTTCGCTTCCGCACCGCACCTCGTATCGCGGCCTATGCGGTTGGAAAACCTAATGGGGAACCCAACTCCCGAGGGGAACCTTATGAAAAGCAACATGGTACTTGTAGAAGAGTCGTATGTATAGTGGCACTAGGACAGAGAGGTGCTCTCACTCAGGCCGGCAACATTAGCAAACACAAGGAGCCTTCCTCCTCAGCTTCGAACCCTACACTGCCTCAAGCCAGAAGCAGGAGCGCACTTGACGAGGGCCCTACACCACAACGACAACACAACAAGAAAAATCACAACGACAATAGCAACAAGAATAATGAGAGTAATATCGGTCAATCCCAGAAACAACGACGACGACAACAACAGCAACTACAGCATGAACAACAACAAGAGCAACGACGGCAACGGACGACGACGACCCACCACCACCACCACCACCACCACCGCCACCGCCACCCGCCACCTAGCGCCACCGCGACCGCCACTGCCACCACCAGCACTACTACCACCACCAGGTACCACCACCAGCAACGACAACATGAACAGCAACAAGAAGGAACAGAACAACATTTCCACTACCAGTGCTAATGCCACTGCTGATCTTCATGCGAATACTAACGCCACTACAAATACAAATACTACTACTGCTAGTAGTACTAATACTAACACCAATACTGACAAGAATACTCATGCTAATGTTAATGCTGGCGCTAATATTCATACCGATACCCATATCAATCCTAACCCAGTACCACTACTCATACTAATACTAATACTAATACTAATGCCGATCATTATCAATACTAATACTACTACCAAGACTAATACCGATACGGATGCAAATGCCAATACGAATACTGATACTCATCCTAAACCTTATCCTAATCCTAGTACAAATGCTAATACTAATGCTGGTACGAATACGTCTGCTGCTGCTGCTGCTGCTGCTGCTGCTGCTGCTACTAGTATTACTACTACAACCACCACTCTTGCTGTTACATCAATACTCAAACGTTCATACCAGCACAACAATGCTAACTGACTAGAGCTAAGACTAAATCTGATATTGGCACTGACACTGGTACTGATGCTGGTAGTAGTAGTAATTAGTAATAGTAGTAGCAGTAGCCGTAGCAGTAGTAGCGGTGGTAATAGTAGTAGTAGTAGTAGTAGTAGTAGTAGCAGTAGTAGCAGCAAGCATCATGATGATCATCCCAATCATCATAACAAGTCCACGGACGACAACATCAACGACAACTATACCAACAAACGCAAACAGTTTTTTCATGAACAACAATAACAAGTAAGCAGCAACCGCAGCAGCAGCAGCAGCAGCAGCAGCAGCAGCAGCAGCAGCATGCTACAGGCACCACAGCTGAACCCTGGACAACTGTCCGACCTCTGCACGGAGGGCCGCTCGTCTTTGTTCGGCCTGGGCGCTCGCCTCCTGTAGAGGAGACGTGGACTTGCAGCGTTTAGGGTCAAGGTTGTTGGGATCCTAAGGCTTTCGGGTTTGGGAAATTAGCAAAGGAGGCTAGGCTTGAAGGATCCAGTTTCTGAAGACGCATGCGTCGTAGTCGACTGCGACGGAAGAATCCCCCGAAACATTTGCATAAGCCAATGCCTCCCTAAAATTCGGAAGCGACCATTCTCCATGGACCAACCGCTGACCCCCAATGCCCTCGACAAAGCCGAAGTCCAACCCGGACCAGCCAAGTCCCTCTCCCTCAGCAGCCTCTTCTCGCTTCTTGCGAGCTCGGGCCTCTGCCTCGCCAACCAGCAACAGTCAATGTTACGGCGCTTCTGTGTCTTCTTTGTGGAGGCATGTAAGTGTTTTGATTCTTTACGTTGCGTATGTATGTAGGTAGGTAGGTAGGTAGGTAGGTAGGTAGGTAGGTAGGTGGGTAGGTAGGTCGGTAAGTAGGTAGGCAGGCAGCGAGGTAGGTAGGCACTCGGGCAGGCAGGCAGGCAAACAGGGCAAGGACATTATTTATCTTTTTCTTTTGGCGCTTATTCCTCTCAATGTTAAGACTTAGCCTTTGAGGAGATGAAAGCTATTGCGACAAGGCGTTTGTGGTTTGGTGTGTGCAGGGTCCGTCGTGCTGCGGGTTTGGGGATTGGCAAGCATCCTTAGAGTGTGTCAAGGGATTTAGGATTTGAGGTTCGCCGTTAACCGCTTGCTGCATTGTCGTCATCAGCCAGCTTCACAATACAATGACCGAGGCTGACACCCGCCACAGTATCGCAAGATCCTTGTTTTGCGACGCTCCACATGAGCGCAATGCTCAGATTACCCTGTCCACAGAGCCTTCAGCTCGAGGAGGCCTGAAGGATCTTGCCGATGGCGGATGAGGAGGGCGGGAGGTGCCCAGAAGCACTTGAGAGAGAGATGTACAGTGGGTTGCCGCCCCTTTTTTGATTACTGTGCACATGGAAAGGGGCCCGACAACAGGCAGGTTGGCCGCTTCCAGGGAGCACGGTATTGACAATAATGACTCGCTGCAGCGCCCGAACTGACTCTGTTTGCCATGCCCGACCCTAGAAAAGGACGAGTTTTCGAGAACCCAATGGACGCCGTGATCTGCACAGTATTTGATAAAATGACAAGCAACCTCCACTAGCATACCGTGTTGCTTGACCTTCTCGGCTTGCTTATGCGAGTGAACAGGCGGTGTTCGCGGCCGGCAGACCCCGCCATACTAGGGCAATGTTGTGAGTCTTCACATTTGAACACTGCCTGCATCCTGGACACACGTAGCAGGTCGCATGCACTGCACCGGCCACCAAAGGCTATGGCATTGTATCCCGCTATGGCGCAAGCATTGGCAAATATTGGCAATCGAGTCGCATCAGATTGCAGTGACCTACGGTGCATCAAGGTTTACAGATAAAAGGACAGTTGGCCATCAGAGTATGAGTATTCAACTCTGAGCAGGTCCGGGACTGGGTTTGGGTCCAGGACCCTGAAGGCCACGACGAGCCCTTTCGGCAGGAGGGCGGGCACCTGATGTGGGATCCTTCCGTCTGAAGCGTGATAGAGACTGATATCACCATTCGACGCATCCAACAACTCTGGGTATACATCTCGGTCTGGTGTGATGATCATCCATTCGAGTCTTGTGTGGTATACTCCCGGGTCAGCATGGCACAGTACGTACACCACGTGCCCAGCAGTCATAGTTCAGCGAAAACCGTACTGGTCCACCAGCTGAAGTCCTGTCGCTGCTCCAAAAGTCCTCTTTTCAGGCTTTCCTTTCACGGAAAATGTGAATTCCTTCTCGCCTCCTTCTGAATGCGTCACCCGACAGACCAGGACAAGATTGGCCGCGACAAGCAGACTTCCAATGCCCAGCACCACCCAAAACCAGAGGACCTCTCGCGAAGATGAGTCCCCACTACCAGCGACAGATATTAGGCTCAGATCGTTGAGGCTTGGATGTCGAGGCCCACCAGCCAATTACCAAGCCGCTCAAGCCGAGGGCCACATGCGAGAACACTTCCTTGCCCAGAAACTCACTTGAGAGAGAGATTCCGTCACTGTGCAGGCACTCTACATGACAGATCTATTGCTGTTGTCTTTCTGTTGGTGTATTTCTAATGGTGATGGCGTTTTGCGAAATGGTGCCGCCAACCTACCCGATGCAGCTGGATCAGTCCCAGGGCTTCTGCTGCTTTAATGTATCCCGGCCTTTGGAGGCAAACTCACCATCCGCGGAAAAGCTAGAGAAACTTAGATTAAGTCCACGTCTGAGGGAGGGTCCGCGCGTCTGAGTGGCTGAGCGTCCGAGTGTCTGATTTAAAATTGCGTCCCCGCGCGCGCGCGCGCGGGCTCAATCGAATTATCCTAGTCGTATATAAAAGCCCCAGGCCCCAAACGCTGAACCCTTCAAAGCCTGAAGATCGGCATCCCAGGCCTCAACTCCCGAGCATCCTGCAGGAACCTGCTTGCATCCCTAGAGGAAGCTCTAAACATCTCTAAACTCCCGGTCCTATAAATTCCGAGATTACAACCGTGGCCTCCCGCTGCTTGAGCCGCTCTTCGGCCCTCTGGCGCTCCCGCTCGCGCTTGGCTTGCTCCTGGGCCCCCTGGGCCTGCCTGAAGCACAGCACCTAAAATCCGAATCCTGTGTGAAGGGAGCTCACGACCGCACCAACTCAAAATCTGATGCTGTTAGATGCCCTAGCTCGTCCTTCACTTTTGCAGGGTATTTATACCAAGCGCATCTGGAGCATGCTAGGCTCGCAGCCTTTTCTGCTGCGCTGCATCGCTGGGAGTGAAGGTCGGCTGCGTCGACTTCGTGAAAACCTGCATGCCAGGATGCACTCCGGTGGAACTCGTGAGTCAGTCAGTCTGTGTGTGACATGCTGGCGAACAGAGAAAACCTGGACACACAAACATAACATGTTGCACTACGGTCATGCTTAAGCCTGCCTGCGACAATCGTGTAAGCACTTAGGGTCTTTCGTGTGCTCTGCCGGAACATCGGCACTAATTGTGTATGCCTTACCCAAGAAATCACTTGGGGATCCTGAAACACCAGGATGTCAAGTATGGGCGAAATAAAAGCCTTAAGCTCTTTAACCGCGAAGCCTCAAACCCTGTCTGGAATCCAAGCACTGCGGGCGACGGTCACAATACCTAGTACTGTTGCTACCAAAGCTGCTGCGGCTACCACTGCTACTACTCGTACTCCTAGAGAGCGAGGCGGCTTGTCATGAGACCTGGGATTTTGCACATAGTGGATGTTTATAACATTCGGCTATGTGCACATGCATATATGCATGTTAGTACTCACCACGGTTTAGCATTGTGCTATGCGCATATGCATATAAGAATGTTATTGATTACAAAAGGCCATGTTTGTATAACAGCGCATACATTCCTATGTTTGCACATGCGCACATGCACAAGCACTCACTTATACTTATTGCATTTGCACTACCATGGTATGCCATACTAACGCAATACAAAGTACACAGCATATACTCCGCCATTTCCAAACGAAACGCAAGCAGACAAAACAGTTGCTTCACGTTGATCGTTCGAGCTTATTCTACAACTTTACCACTCGGTAACCTCATGTGCAGTATCGCCTTGCCGTTTTCTGCCTTCTTAGTTTCTTAATTCGATTGTGTGCGAGAGTGTTTACTGCGTTTATGTCTGCAAACGGGGGGAATGCATCACCCATCAAGGTGTCGTAACATGTAACTTCTCTGTCGGATGTAATTACTGGATCGGGCAAGTACATAGTCTGCATGTACACAGATCAGTGAGTAATTCATCTATATCCATGCATATAATAAATCTGTGTATGCATATCTTTACTATTAGTATATGTCTGCCTGTATGTGCATATGCATGTACTTATACACATACAAACACACATACATATATACATACATACATACATACATACATACATACATGCATACATACATACATACATACATACATGCATACATATGAACAAATATAGTAGATGTAAATGCCCATATACGTAAACATGTGCATAATATCTGCCAACATCCACGCATAGAAAGCAATTTGCCGGCAAGCTGATGTAGAGGCGGACCACCCATCATTCCCATGTGTCCAGGTTATTTGATCGAACATGTTTAGATTCAAAATGTTCGCTTTCTTGTAAATCAGTTTTTGTACCTTTTAAATCGTGAATTTCATCTTTTGCTTCACTCTCATCTTTTGACATTCTTAAACAGTATACCACATAGTACAAACGCCCAATCCCAATCCCGACTCGGGCTGCAACTTCAAGTAGGAAGTGTCAAGACGAGGGTCACTCGAATCCTTATGGTCCAAGCCCCTGTATGCCCTCCACCAAAGCGACTATCCTTCATGTACACTCCCCACACATCTTGATTGTTTACGCAGAGCCTGGACCTTCGAACTATATGTAGACACAGTGTTTCTATGAGCAGCTGCTCCATGCTCCTAGACAAACCATGCGTTTATGAACAGCGAGAGTGTCAATGCACAACCTGTGCACAAATCCCAGAGATCATCGTAAGCACCAGCGTTTTCATGACATCAGCAAACCAGCTCGCGTGGTATGCTGCATAAACTCACCATGTTCCTCCGTGGAAGTAAACAAACAGGCAGCGGGTCAGGATGTAACTAACGTGTTTCTGGAATTGGTGCCGGCAGGCGCTGCTGCCACGGTGGCTGGCCTGTTATTTTGGCGTGTGTCTTCGTTTTTGCTAGTCAATGGTTGCTAGACTCCTGTGTCGTAGTAGTAGCAGCAGGAGCTGTCATCGTCGTAGTGGGTTGTGGTGGTATTACGCAGTCATTGTGACAGTTGTCGAGGTCGGGGTCGCTGTCGTGGTGGTGGTGGTGGTGGTAGTGGTTGTGGTATGGTGGTGTAGTTTCAGTGGTAGTAGTAGGTGTTGCTGTGGTAGGAATAGGAGTAGGAGCAGGAGTACAGAAAGGGTTGCCATGGGGCCTGCGATTGTGAAAACACAGGTTTCGCATCGGTATTATTCGGGGGGCAGCTGCTCTCATGATTTTCAATATCTGCGGCATTCATATGTTTGAATTAGCAGAGTGGCATTGTTTGTCTTCCTTTGGTTCGAGGTCTATTTGTCTGCTCAAGAAATTAGGTAGTTGGTTGCTTATGAATGTCGTCCTCGCGCATAAGCAGGGTCGTTGCTCATAGGCAGGGGCCATTGCTTTTCAACAGGGTCAATGCTTATAGGCAAGCATCGTTATCTTCGCGGAAGGAGCATTGTCTGGGGCCTTGGTCATAGGATGTGACCCAGGCCTTGCTACAACCAACTATGAACAAGAGCCTGGACAGGTTCTGTGCTGTGGGTGCCTTCTCTGCTGCTGAGAGGAGCAGCTCCTTTGCTCGGCTCAATCGGAGGAATCGGGCTTTTGCCAAGGGATCCTGTCAGCGGTGGAGGCTGGCATTCAGAGTTTGGAGGGCTTGTGGCTTGCGGATCTCTCGGGCTCGGGCTTGCAGGCTTTGGAGGTCTGGGGCTTCGGGCGTCCGTTGTGTGTTTCTGGTTGTTGGGGCGTTGCACGGCCAATAACATGACGATCTTCCAGGCAAGGAGCAGTCAAGGTTTGGCCGTATCCAGCACAAATCCGTAAGTCCACACCCCAAATCCCCAAACTTGATTTGCGCACCGTCTCACTGTTCGACTTCAAGGCGTAGATATGCCCAAAGGACATTCCCCAAAAATGCATCCCGCATTGCCTAGCCAGCTGTGGAGGATTCATCCGCTTCTTGTGCAATTGCTTGCTAGCTACATACTCAAAGCAATTCGTTTGAGCTTTCTGCCAGCTTGCCTTGGGATGCCGGTCTGGGTGGCACCGGAGCCTCAATAGCAAAGGTAGCACCAGCACCCATTGCCAAGTCTGTGCAGAAGGTTCCAGATTGCTGCCAGTTTGACGCCAGAAGGCTCTGGTTTAACAGCTTGTGTCCTTGCTTTGTGCCACTCCTGCCGTTCTTGCTGCAAGTGGGAACCATGTACTTCTTGGTAGCTAACTTCTTTGCCCGACCCGTGCTGTTCGACCTCCCTGGCTAAATCGCCGGCATACCGAGCCTTGTGCAACAAATCGAAACGAGGTTCAGCTTCGGGCGACCTGTCTTTAATTGCAGTGAGCCTGCATTGACCTGAATCCTAAAACAGCTCGTGGCTCCATGTTGCTATGCGGCTCCTTGCTCACAAAAGAAACGTCGGCTTGAGCAACACGTCACCGCTACTGCTGTTGAGGATCGTCCGGTCACTAACATGGTCCCTAAAAGGGCTCCCGGCGCACGCCGGCGGAAAGCACTCTCCACGGCGCTGCGCGACGCCCCGGTGGGAAGGCCAAGGAGAATCAACGCCTTTCAGACAGGGGGTGACAAGGGTGGTACGTTCGACAAACGTCTTGATGGGCCAATCAGCGGACTTCCGACCCGAAGCCTGGAATCCAAAACCCAGAAACGCTGAAGTGGCTGTGTTGCAGATCAGTAAAAACGCGGTATCTTACTCATACCCCTTCGGCAGCCATGGCTCAACGTTAAGCCTTCAACCGTCGAACAAACCTTGCAACGACCTGCAAGCTTTCCCCGGCCGACAATACTTGGGCCTCTTCGGTCGGGCTACGGGTGTTGCGATAGGGGATTCCTGTTTCGTTGCTGCCAGACACCATGACAGAGCCCATTCCAGGAGCCGGCGAGCTTCCTCCTTGACCAAGAACCATAAGCTAAACTCAAGAGAATGAATCACCGCCTCACAGCCTTGAGTGTCCCCATCAGTACCTAAGCAGAATGAGCGTTGCAACCCGCTTACTGAATCCCCTGATTCCAACCGGAATTTATATGTCGAAGTGGGGAGAAGGTGTCTGCGGTACTCGGACCCCAGGGACCTCTTTCACACCACAGGTGCCAGCGGCCATAGTTCAGAAGGGGCGAAACAAACAGTGAAACTTCTAAAATGCTCAAGCTTGGAGCGGCTCATGCTTCGCAGTGTAAGGTGTTGAATATTGGTACAGGGGTTTGCCGGCCTTAATTAGGTTCTCAGGTTCGGTGTTCTAAAGCTTTGGAGGTGAAGGGCTTTTGAGGCTTTGGTGGTCGGGTCTCAGGAACATCACTCCGGCCCTACCCTCGGAGCAAAAGAGAAGGCAGCACGGGGTTTGAGCCAACAGGAGGCAAGCCCTGACTGGAGCCAAGTCTTACATTAGGCGTTAAGACTTTGCGACTTTTTTTCCAAGTGGACGGAACGCACAACTTCCGTTATAATAGCACATCCGAAGTCTTGTGGGTCCCTCAGCTTGCTGTGTTTTTAAGGATCGTGTGAAGGGTGAAGCATTGCTCTCATGATTCTTTGCTGTTTCGCGAAAACCCTAAAGTGCCATGTTGAACATCTCGTACGAAACTTTGATGTATTCCCCAAGCTGCCTTCACTGAGTAACGGCTCGAGATTCCAATTAAAACAATTTAGAACACTCCTCCAACTCCAAATGCTCAGCACCTTGAACAGGCGATTAAATAGGCCCCGTAACAAGCAAATACGTATCGAAACCTAATCTTGCCGTTTAAGTCTCTCCGCAGAGCTGGGAGCCACACTGTTTGGCCCAGGCCTTGGCGACCTCAGGGTCGGGGACCACGATGGAGACGAGCCTGGCCAAGATATGCCAAGATCTTGAATATTATAGGCTTTTTTGAATTGTTAGAAATTTGAGTCAAGCTTGGGCAGGAGTAGAACATTCTGGGGTTTGGAGTTAACTAATTCGTTATGGTTTAGGCAACTGTGGTGTGTCTCGTTTGCTGAAAAAGCCGTGGTTCCCAACCTTATGATCCCCAATTCCTCAAAGTGCAGCCTTGGAGACTCCTTTTACGGTTCGCATGTACGGGACGGAAAAGCTTCGGACTTATGAGGTTTAGGACGAAGTGCATGGGCTGCGACAGTGCAGGCTTACTTTAGTCTGGGGATCTCGGTTCCACCGCAGAGTCATGGCCGTTTTTGCTGCGTCGGGCTCAAACGGCATGTGCTCTAAAGATGTCGGTCCGGTCGCAAAGTGTAATCGCGTTGGTGTAGCCTGCTGCGCAGGCTCCAGACTTTTGGTAGGGCTTGCATTTATCTTTGGATTTGCCAGCAGCCTGCAGGGAACACATGCCTAAGGCCACTGAGTCTTCAGACTGTCGCCGTAGACGAAGCTCTGGGCTATGAACTTGCTTTGCACCTGAAAAGGCTGTCGAATTACCCCTCTTGAACTGCTGCGTGGTATTCCGTGCACATTTCTCCGCCAGGAATGTCTCTAGACCAGCATAGTTCTATGTGAAGCTTCAGACTTCTCTCCTGCAGGATGCACCAAGATGACTGCAATTCCTGCTGCTTGTGCCCTACCACGTCGACGCGACGGCTTGCACCACGACCACCGCTAAACCATTCCCTTCGGATTTTGACTGCTGTACTGCACCACTGTACTCACGTAGTGACGCAAGCAGCACACTTTGCCTAAGATGCTCCTGCACAGCGAGCAGAAAAGAAAAAGTTCTGTAGACAAGGTATGCGCTGCCTAAACATGGCTCGGGGTCCCGGACATTGAGATTCTCCAGCTTTTCTGGCGCCACGTACTCGCCTGCAGTCAAGCAGCGATCCGGGATAGCTGAAGCATTGAACAACATGTACCGACCAGATGGCAAGATTGGCGGCTTGGCTGCCGGTTAAGATGTTCTGAGCCGGAGCGTGACTTGTCTCACTATACGACATTAGTTCTCAATCAAATCGTGAGAAACTGCGGTGACATGCAGTTTCTCACGGATGAAATGCAGAACACTCCGAGCAAAGGCGCAATTCTGCCCTGATGCGCTCAACAAGTTAAGCTTGTGAGATCCATCTCGCACTCCCGTTCGTACTTGTGGCCCCGGGGCATGAGGACAACAGGTGTTCTCGCCCTGGCTGTCGGCTCTGGGATCCTACCATCGTTTCAACATCTCACCACTGCTACCTCTGGACACGGTGTATGACTACACTTTCGACATGTTGAGTAGATCTTATATTTTGCACACCCATCCATTCGGGAGCCTTGGGCAAGCTTGAAGATGTTCTTCTTCCTATCGATGATCTTGAGCCTCCCGTCAGGCGTCCACATCCTCAGCTTGTCAGGTCCAGAGCAGCACGACAAGGAGAAGAGTAGCTCAGAAAGTAAGTGTGCTGCCCGATGTCCCCAGAATGGAACCAGCCATCTGCATCGATCGCCTCAAGCGGTGGGGCGAGGGCTGAGGGGCGAGGGCACACGCGGGTGCTTTTGAGTGCATTGGGGGAGCAACAGGAGTAGCAGCCTTCGGCTCCGCGTGCCTCGTTGTGCTGCTAGCAGTGCCATTTCCAGTGCTAGTAGTAGCAGCAAGGGAGGGGGGTCCCACCCTGCCACATACAACTTACTTCCTTCTCCCTAAAGCTGCTAAATGCCTTGAAGTCCCGCTTCATCACATCTGAAGGCTGTAGAACGTGATCCCATCCTTCTTACTCGAGAACTCCCGCAAGCTCCTGAAGAGCTATCTGTCGTGATCATGACGACGAGTCCGGCTAGAAATCCTGACCAGTACCAGTGCTACTGAGCACGCCATGTCCCCGAGCTTGACAGTGATGATAGGTACCAGGTACTTATTCTGCCATTCCTCATTGTGCCAGCGCGAGAGAATCGGAGGTCCTGCTATAGCAGCTGCTCGACTTCGACAAGTTAGGCGTCAACAAATCAGAAGGAACGTGATTTGCAGCCAGGTACTGTCTGTTATGTTACTGAAACCGAGTGTTGCTAGAGCTTCGCGAGCCTCTGCAGTCTTGTCCGGCATCTTGTAGTAGCCTCCCACTGAAGCACGACCACACGGAGTCAAAGGGTCTTGCAAGATCTAAACTTATTTGGCGTCAGAATCGGCGAAATCTCAAGTTTTCGGGACGGGGTTTGGGCATGACTCCTCCTTTGCAAACAATAGCAGCCATCGCTTGCGCAGTGACCCTGCGTAAATTGCACGTCATGGGTGACCGGGTCGTCCTGAGTGTCACGCAGACTGCTGCAGTCTGGGGGTATCTGCCACAATGCACGGCTGCAAAGCCGAACAAGAACTTTTGCGGCACGTCAACGACCCTGTTCTTGAGAATGGTTTCGCAGAGGATCGGTATGATGGAGCGGACTTCGTGAATGAGATGATGATAGCAATGATCACGGTGATGATGCAGCTGCTACCATCGCAAATGTCCACTTTTCTGAATGCACAAGCGCCATGCGAACGTGCTTGTATTATCCGGTATGTAAATGTATGTGCTTCGCGAGAACAGTGCTCCTACCGATATTCCTAGCCCCAACCAACCAGTCTGCAGGAAAACAAGTTTGCAAGGCCGGAAGCTACAGATCCAGCCTTGGAAGATGTTGAGGCCCTTCAGGCAGATCTCTCCACGACCACAGCCTCGACAATGTCCGAACAGTGGCAAGTTATCCAGGGGCCTGAAGTCCAGCTCAGGCGTCGGGCATTGCAGAGGTCGACCCTATGGAGCAGAAGACTGCGTTGAGGGAAAACACACACCACACATCACCACACCCTGCACACGAACTGAAGCAACTCGTAAAATAGAGTGACCCCCTGCTTGATATACCCTCCATTAACTGGGATGTGAATCGTACACGCAAGGGGCTGAGTTCATCGGAAGTCTACATTCATGCACAGGAAACATAGTGAAACAGACGAATCGTCTAGCATGTCGCGGTTGGCTTTTAGCGGCAACTCTTGCAACACTAGCGAACTGTCGGGTCAGTCAGGGACACGGCAAGAGATTGCTGCAGGCGAGTGTCTGTATTGTGACGTCACATCAGCTTGGAATGAAGCATGTTCACGTCGAAATCAGAGTCAAAAGCAAAACCGTGTCCAGTCTAGTGATGTCGAAGCGCCAGATTCAGCTGCCAGCCGATGGCCCGCAAACAAGCCCCAGGTTGCCAGGATCCGGACATGGGATGGTCTTGGAACCAATCTTGTGCACCTTTCAAGATTTGTGTTGTGCGGATGTGTATAGGGTACCTGGTGCAGGGGTTCAGAAGCGCACACGGAATCAACGTCAGGGGCGCACCTGGTCCGTGCGGAGATAGCCTGGGCGAGCCAAGAACATCTAGCCAATTTTCGAGCTCGGCTCCTTCTGTGCTGATTTCGAAAGAACTGCAGAAGTGCAGACTTCGGAGCTGGCTCAGTCATGAACAGAAAGCAAACGTGGCCACAATAACTCCGTGATGCAAGCATCGCAGCATGGGGCCAAAACAGGCTTGCACCGTTCCGAGCGGCTCTGTGGGAAATCACCAGAGCTCAGAGTTGGGTGTGCGCTGTAAGGGCTGAAGCTTGATAAGTTTCGGCCTTGGTCTCTCCGCTCGCCGGTGATACAGCCTCTCCGGACCAACATCCTTGCAAATTGTAATCCTTCTGTTCTTCGCTGCCCACCTCTGATGATCGACCAGTACTGCAAACCACAGGACCTGAAACAAGTTATAAACCAGATCAGCACCAGCTCGGCCGCAGACCCATGTCCGGCACGTCCTCTACAGATGCCCACATACATGCATTCGGGACCTAAACTATCACCCGACAGAGCGAAGTAGAGCTTCATGCTCGTCGTAGCAGAACCAAAGGCAGTAGCAGCAGTAGCAGTAGTGAGAGTCGTCGTGATAGTGGTGGTAGTAGTAGTAGTAGTAGTAGTAGTAGTAGGAGTAGCAGTAGCAGTAGCAGTAGCAGTAGTGGTAGTCGCAGTCGTGGCAGCTGCAGCTGCAGCAGCAGGAGGAGTAGTAGTAGTAGTAGTAGTAGTAGTAGCAGTAGCAGTAGCAGTAGCAGCAGTAGTAGTAGTAGTAGTAGTAGTAGTAGCAGCAGTAGCAGAAGCAG
>CAJNDV010021180.1:24612-40807 GCA_905221635.1 Symbiodinium sp. CCMP2456
GGGGGGAGTGGGGGAACCAGCCTAAGCAGACCCACTCCCCAACCACAAGACACCACCACAGGGAGGGGGAAGCAACCCACAACCACACCACACCACAGGGAGGGGGAGGAGGAACCATTGGGGGGGGAGGGGGGGGGGCCGGCCGAACCGGGATCATATATATATATATATATATATATATAGACCCCCCCAAGATCCACGTCTGCAGGTTTCCAGATTCTGGATTTCCTGATTTCCGGCTCATTCCTGATTTCCAAATTTGCACACCCTCAGCTTCCAGAGATTCCAGATTCCAGAGCTCCAGATTTGCACGCCCTTAAGGTTTCCAGGTTCCAAATTTCCAAAAATCTGGAATCTGGAAACCTAGACTCTGTTAACTTTGTTGTCGCAGCTCTCGAATCTAGAAACTTAGGGCGTGCAAATCTAGAATCTTTGCAAACTTAGGGAATGCAGATCTGGAAATCTGGAATCTCTGCAGACTTCGGGCGTGCAAATCTGGAAACCTGGAATCTTGAGGCCTGTCAATCTGGAAATTTGGAATCTTGAATCATAAGGCCGGTCAATGTCGAAACCTGGAATCTGCAAGCCTGGGGCGTGTAAACACGTGAGCATCAGCCGCGGCCAGAGCGAGCATCATGAACATCGGTCGGTTTCGGGACTGGTGCCAAGAGCAAAAAAGCATGAGCATCAGCTGCGGCCAGAGCTAACATCATGAACATTAATCGGTTTCGGGGCCTCAATCAAAACCGCCTGGCCCGTTCAGCTCCCTTCCAGCCGCAGTTTTGAGCCAATGAGTGCTTATCAAAGGGTCTAGTGAAAAGGAACATGTGATGGGTGCGCAACATTGCGCAGCCGTACAATCAAGTGTGACTCCAAGCCTACTGAGCCCTGGCAGTAAACGAAACCATGGCTAGTTTCCAGTTGAGTTGTAGCTTATTGAGTAACGGATGCCTATGAAGGAAATCAGGAGCCTACGAGTAGAAGAATAGCCTTTAAATACCTTATACAATACCCCCTCCACCTTCACGGTTATACCATATAGAATATATCCTGTATACCCAGTACATACCTTAGGGAATACGCTTTAACCTATATAAAACTTGTGGAATTCTCTCCTATATATACACCCCATAGAAAACCCTCTATACAATACATTATAGAACTTGAATACCCTATAGAATGCCACATAAAATACCTTGGCTTTTCGCCTCTGTACCCTACATAAGCCTTACAGGATAGCATCTGGAATACTTTATAGATCGCCTTTTCGAAATCCCTATACATGATACCCCTTGTATACCATACCCTTGGGAATCCTCTTGGAATACCCGAAAGAGATGCTGTAGACAAGGATTTTATATAGGAGAAATGAGGAGGAGCTCAGGATCTTGTAGCTCATTGAGCAAGGGATTTCCTCGAAGGAAACGAAGAATAAAAGATAATAGCCTGTAGAATACGACAAACATTCAGGAAACGTCATCTAAAATACGGTAATAGCTTTTACAATACCCTCTATATACCTTCTGCATACCTTGTGAAATAGCCTATAGGCTACAGAACACCTGTAAGAACACTTTCAAGGATAGCTGCTATATATACCTTATAGAATACCCTAAAATACCGTATAGAATATTTTGCAAAAGAAGCATTTATATAGGAAAGATCAGGAGGAGCCCAAGATCTGAGAGTTCCCAAATTGAATCGTAGTTTGCTGGGCAAGGGATTCACACGAAGGAAATGCAGAATCTAGGATCTAAGAACTCCTGGAACAGATCGACACTTATCTAGTAAGGGATACATATAAAGAACAACATATCTTATAACGCAACCCCTATACACACCCTACTTTCTACAATGCCGTGAAGAAAACTATAGAATACCATATAGACTACTTGAAGGATGTTTTATACAACCCCCCCCCCCCCGATTTGCCGTACATATGCATTATAGAATACCATCTGGAATACCCTGTAAAGTACCTGATAGAAGACCGTCTGTATATGCTACCTTCTGTATGCCTTATGTATGCCATATGGAATACCTATAAAATACCTAATAGCATACCCTGTCGAATCCCCTACAGAATACCCTATCAAGGACCGTATCGATAGGGATTTTAAACATGGAGAACCAGTCGGCGCCCAAGATCTGAGGTCCCCAGTTGACTTGTAGCTTTTGGGTATGGGTTTCCTATGAAGAATCGGGAACCAAGAAGAATAGCCTTACAGCTACCTTATAGAATGACCCCTCTATGTTCCATAAAAAATTGCATATAAAGTACCTTATAGAGTACCGTCCTAAATAAAGAAAAACTGCTTGTACAATCCCGTGGAGAGTACCCTATAGACTACCTTATACAATGCCCTATAGAATGCCATCTGGGATACGCTGTTATAGCACCTTGCAGAAAACCGCCAAATATACCAACAATCCTCTAGAATACTATTTAAGACACAAGAAATAGATCTAGATATAGATGTAGATGTAGACAGAGATACACAGATAGACTAGATATAGCTTTGACATAGCTATGGCGATTGCTATAGATACAGACAGATAGACAGACAGATAGGTACACAGGTAGGTAGATAGACAGATAGGTAGATGGATAGGTAGGTGGCTAGATAGATAGATGGGTATAGGTAAAGAGAAAAGTGAGAGCAAACTTAAAACACACAACGCGGGCCTGGTTACCGGTCTGGCATGCTTGTATAACAGCGTAAGTTCCTATATAGCCGAGGAGCTACAGGATGTCCTAGCGATTTGACGGCATCCATTTCGAGCCATGCGCAGATTGCACCAGGAGTCCGCAAAGGTCCGTGACCGACTCTTAGTACGAGATCTCTCGGTCGAGAAATCTCAGAAAATGACATGAAATGCAGTGACTAGGGCTTGGGGAGTGAGCTTCCCTGAGACGTAAGTCTCAGGGAAAGCCGCCATGACATTGACCTCCGAATCTGAGCTTGTCAGCGATCTTCATGTTCGGAGTGCGCAGCCTGTGCAGAGACTACGATCATGCTCGAATGAGTCCCAAAAACTGTACTGGAGGACAATGTATGGCACTGCCTCATGCTACCGTGACGATGTCTTCCGAGAAGACATCGAGTTTCAAAGGTGGGATACCGAAAACCCCAAGCAGAACAACTACAGAGCGTGTCTGCCGCAGTTTGGTGGCAAATCGCCTGTACCCTCGCACAATCGCAACCGGCCCGACATTGGCAAGCACAGCGGCGTCACCGCGAAGGAACCTGCTGTAAACAACTACTCTGGTGGCACGTTCGGACCACACTGTGCAACGAGCTGCGCCAGTTTAGTGACCCAGTCACCAAAAACTCTTATGAATGTTTGGTGATTCAGGGGCCAAATGGCTACCTAGAGATGCCAGGTCTGATCTGGTGCCTTCTCGAAGCTGATGCCTGCCTGCACTTGCACTAACTGGCCTCGAGTCAATAGGAGCAACGAGGTCAGAAAGTGCACCCATGCAGCGGCAAATTAAAGTAAAAAAGGGAGACAATTCAAATCCAGCCATGCTTCAGCCCTTGCGGCTAGGTCATCCCGAGAGTCTAATCACTGGGTTCTGACCCAGGTCTGCGATGGGCAGTCATGGACTGTTGCACCAGCCATGTAGAGACTTAGATGCAAGCGATTTCGAATTCCGGGGATTCTTGCCGTGTCAATGTAGGGCTTGCCGTTGCAGAGCGCTTACGCATGTCACGGGCTCGGCTCCTTGCTGCGGCAAGCTTGGCATCCTTGAAGATGTGCTCCTCTTTCTGACGCGGCACATCGATGGACAGGGCTGCCAAGAGGCCCTTGCTGCGGTACGTAGGCTTGGCAGTGATGGGGTGCATCCTCGTCTTCAGACTCAGAGACTTGCGTGCCATTTCTGGTGAATGCTCGCCGCTCAGAGCAAAGGTGATTCCTCCGTTTGCCATGCCTTCGTCCACCGGCCGTTCAGGCTGACAAGAACTCTAGCTGCTGAAGTGGACTGCGAAATCTGCTGCCTCCTCTGAGCCCAAACACACCACCCCGTACATCTCAGCACACACAAGCGTATAGTTCTCACTCGCAAAGCACTGGCAAACAGAAAAGCCGTGTTGAAAATTCTCATGCTGGCAGTGGCAGCTGGAGCAGCAGTAGCAGCTGCACCCCGATGAGAAGACCTGGACACCTAATTTGCGACGCCAGCCTGTCATGTACTCGGTTCAGGAGCCGAGGCACCGATGGGAAGAAGGTCGGTCGTAAGGCCTGTGCTGAGGTTTAAGGCTGTTTAAGGCTTTAGGGTCTCAGGTTCAGGGTCCAGCCGCAACCCTTCGACTCAAAAGCTTCAGGGCTTCAACTGCTTCGTCTAAATATCGGTTCCCTTCAGCTATCTATCGCAACAGCGTCGGCTCCACCAGGCCCTTACCCATCCCTCTGTTCGGATTGTGGGTTCAGACTGGAGAAGTTGGGGATCGGGATTTCCGGAAGAGTTATGACTCGGCTATGACATGGGCCCGACGATCTAAAAGCCGTACATCACCGACTTGACATGACAGCCACTCCATGCCACTCCTGTCAGGGGCTGGTATGGGGATGAAAAACCGAGGCTGCAGTGTCGAGCTACTTGTGAGTAGAGCGAAGGCAAATGATTGCAAAGGCAGGTCTTATTGATTGTGCATGTATGGCTGATTGCTCAGGTCCCTATCTTGAGAAGCGTCATTCCTCCTCCTCCAATTCGTTTTCATTTTTCAGGCAACAAGGCAGCTCAAACAACCATTCCATGCTTTCCTTCATGTTTGCCACTACGTCGCTAAGACCTGTCGGGCGTACAACGCGGATGTAAGTAGTTTCATGATGTCGACCTCTTGCAATTGAGATTCGCAAATTGTCTCCCAAACAGGGATGTTCATGAATCTGATGTCTACATTTGTCGTATAGACCGTCCTGTTGAGGGATTGGCCGCAAACTCACACAAAAACACATGATTACAACAAGTACTCGTTTGCGAAATTGTCAACACCAGATACGACTCCAACGCTGTAAAGCCGACGATACCACCGCTCCGATTGCTAAACAAACAAAGCAGAGTGCCAGCTACGAGAAAACACGGATACAGACTATTCCAAAGATGCTCGCAGCAACAGTAGCTGCAGAGAGAATACCCCCGCGATGCCGCAGCGACAAACAGTAAGAGCGAAATGAACAGGGACAACACAACTACAAAGCTCAAGGCGTGCCCGACTGTTGTCACGCTTGCAGACTAAAGCCAGAAGGGTTTCCGGGGGTCAAGTGTCATATTCCTTGTGATGGCTTCTGCCGGTCATGGAAGCACTGCGGGGTCGATCACACCAAACATGCCACACCTATGTTGGGGTGATTCGAGCCCTTGGAGCAGGATTTTGGATATTTGTGTGGCATCCTTGGCCGCCTTGTGCCGCATGGCCGGTGGACACTGGCTTGACGCCTCAGCTCTTGGGCTTCCGCGTTGTCCACCAAGGGCCATGGCTTTGTGGTCAGCAGCTTCACCATTTCAAAGTCTGAGCCCGTGCCACACCGGTTTGCTGTAGCTTGGTTCCGTGACCGCCGTTTAATGGCCCCACTCTCCACAGATATGACCGCAGCGATCTTTTGCTTGGCCGTGTAGTGCATCCCGAAGGTCTCATTCTCCCTCAAGACGAGCTGGGGTGGCATGTCCTCGTAGATCGAGTTCCTCTCCCTATCTGGTCGCAGAGAGAGATGCGCCACGTGCCCAAGGTACTCTTGTTCGTTCCGAGCCGTGTTGGGCTCAGAATAAACTGGTTCGCTCTCGAGCTCGTCAGCCAACTCAACACGTGCGTTGTCACCCCACTTTTGTGACGCTTGCTCATGCTCCCTGTGCTGCTTCTGCCGGTCAGGGAAGCACTGGGCAGATCACAGCACACACGCCACACGATGCCGTAATTTTGGGTGTTTCGAGCGTAACGAAGTCGAATCCCAACCTGCACGCCGCATGCCGGATGGCCCAAGAACAGGGAAACCTTTGTCAGCAATCCAAAATCGCTACACGTCATGTGGGTGCATACCTTCGGGTGCCTCTTGTCTCCGGATAAGATGTGGATACCAAGCAACTACACCCTGCTCGAAACATGGCTGGGCGCTGAAAGAACAACAATGTGAACTTGCAGAAGGTTCTAAACTCCCGTGTCCCCGAACTCCCCTCAAACCATCAGACCATCTGGGCCTGCAGATCTTCCACGATCTTCAAAGTGTCACCCTGGTAGAAGCCGATAGCTGCCCCGCCAAGTATGACACCGAACCTTGAAAGGATCTAGGATAGAGGAGATAGGTGTTTAGAAAAAATAGGGCTTACATATCTGCATGGTGCTTTGTTCTCGTTGCTTGGGGTCTGGCAGAGCCGTTCAAGGCTTGGGGTCCAGGGCTTCGGCTTACGAGCTCAGGGCTTGCTTTCAAGCGAGATCTGTTGATCTGGAGAATGTGGACGGAAAAAGTGTCAGAATCCACTGTTTTGAAGCTCGAGTCTCCTCAACTTCACCAACCCCAGGTAGTCGCCGCGAGGGTAGCAGCGGTAGCGTGATTAGAATGTCTTTGGAGGAGAAGGAAAAGGTACAGCTGCATCCATGCGAATGATCACAGTACCTACTGAGTACCCGTAGTATCCAGTAGGTGCTGGAAACAGGTGAAGCGGCGTTTCTGAGCCTTTGGCTGCACGAGGCGCTCGAAGATGTGCGGGAGCGGCAAGTAGGACATGTGAACGTCGCCGTCGCCAGCTTTCAATGCATCCCTGGCGGCTTCATTCTTCTGCGGTTAGGGTTGTAGGGCATCGGGGATTGGGATACAGAGGTTTGGGGCACAGGTTTGCCTGCGGGCACGTCAGGCCGCTAGTGCTGGGCGTTGGTGCCTGCGGTATCACGATCCTTGGCTTAGCTGCTCTCGAACAGTGGATGGATCCCAGACTGCATTAGCCACTGTGTGAAGATGCAATGACAGCACGATGCAGCGCACATGCCAGGGAAAGCTCTTCCATACCCTAGAACCCCGTCCGAGACCCTGAAACCGAAAAGCAGCAGAACTTCTTGTCCTTTGAGACCCGATCAAGGAGGCAGGCCCACCGACCACTTGCTGCAGACCAGGCCGAACAGATATTCTGATGCCTACGCAATGCAATCGGTCCCAAACTTTTGCTACAACCCGATAGGTTAATCTCTGCAAGCCCAGAGTAGGAGTCGTAGCAAATGCTTGGAGCCCGGAGCCCAATAGTTCTTGCAGTCAGAGGCTTCTTGTAGACTCCTAGAACCACCAACATAGTTAGTTCAGCTTTCGGAATTCTGTCTGGGGCTTGAGGCGGGCTTAAGGTGTGCGCCACTCATGTCTCCAGGCATACGTCTCGGGTTGACCAGTTGTGCAGGCTCTCACAGTACGGATTCTTCTGGGCAAGCGGACGTCAGAAGCACCCCTTTCGGGTCACCCGTCGTACCAGAAGTGTAGCAAAAGGTCAGGATGTCCTGACAATGCGGCAAGCTTGAAATGCTTCGATCACCAGATCCAAGTCATATTTTGAAGCGTCCGGTGAAGCAGTAGTCCAGCCTGCTGGACGAAAGCTGTTGGGACTTCAAGTCAAAAGCCGAAACCCAAGCGGCATAACGATTCCGAACCTCGACCCGCGAACCCCTCATCCTTAAGTTGAAGCTAAGGGCCGAGAACAAAACCTCAAGGCTGAGAGGTACACGGCGAAGACAAGGATGGAGACACTGTCGGCAAGAACATCACTTCACCTTAAATTCCTCAATCAAAAACCTCCAATCGCACAACCCCCAACCATCTGCCCATCCTGCGGGGAGGGCGCCAGGTGTGGCAGTGGCTTTTCAGCACCAACCTTTTCCACCTGAAGCATAAGTCAAAAACGTCACCATGATCAGGACAAGAAACGGCTCATGGAAATCGATTGAGGGATTAGGGCTTGAAGTTGCAGGGTGCAATGAACTTCGCTTACCGAGGGTTCGGGCTGAACTTCTTCTTCCAAGAGGGAATCTAGAAGTAGAAGGAGTCGAAATAGAGGCGGTAGTAGCAGTCGGTAGTTGTAGTAGTAGTAGTAGTAGTAGTAGTAGTAGTAGTAGTGGTAGTAGTAGTAGTAGTCGTCGTTGTAGTAGTAGTAGTAGTAGTAGTAGTAGTAGCAGTAGTAGTAGAAGTAGTAGCAGTAGTAGTAGAAGTAGTAGTAGTAGTAGTAGTAGTAGTAGTAGCAGCAGTAGCATTAGTAGTAGTAGCAGTAGTAGTAGTAGTAGTAGTAGTAGTAGTAGTAGTAGTAGTGGTAGAGTAGAATCAAACGGAAACACAATGGCGCACCGAATAAGATTCAAGTCTGTGTCTACCCTTCTGGATTACTGCACAACTGCCGAACAACAGTTTATGCCTCAGCAGCCGGAGACATCTGAAGCAGTGGATGGCCTGCTTTCAGGGCCTTCCACACCGTGCTCGTATGCTGAGACACTGGCAGTGAAATCTGCCACAATCTCCTGTGGGCTCAGGGCGGCCTCGCAAGTATGATTATGAATTATGACAACCCAGAGCTTTTGGGCAGCCGCATCACTGCACTAGATTCTGAAGCCAGGGAAGGGCTTCGGGAGCATGTGCTGAGGTTTAGTAGTAAGTGGCTAGCCTATTTAGAAATCCTATTGTGGCCAGGATCCTGCTGTACATGTTCCGACATAAAGTTCCCTGTAACTCAGACAGCCGGGAGTTACTGTACGTGTTTGGCGATTCCATGCTGTGACTTGGAGTGGAGTGGAACTTGAGGTACCAGTCCTGCAGGGTTTCCCAGGCCATCATTATTTCGCTCAGAAGCTTGTTACTTGATTGCTGCGCCTCCAAAGATGGGCCTGCAACTCACTGGCGAAGCACCGAACTAGTATAATGGGACCCCCGGTGTGCAACTGAACCATTGCGGGCGCCTGTCGGTGTGGCCTCGAAAACCCGGAACTCTGCGTTCGGAATTCCTGTCACTGGTCTGGCCAAACGTCACACGAGCGGAGAACGCATCCTCATCGTCATGATCACTGTTAAAGCCGTCATCATCAACAGCATCGTCACCATCGTCATCATTATCATCAGTACCATCGTCATCATCAATGATCCTCATCATAAACATCTTATTCTGCTTCATTCTCGTTACCACCACCACCCTGATCATCATCAGCAACAACATAGTCATCATAACTGTCATCACCACCACCAGCATCGGCATCAACATGATCGCCATCATCAGCATCATCATCGGCAGCAACAGCATCAACCTCAACCACATCATCATCACACTGGTCATCAGTACCCTCTTCCTTTTCGCCACGATCAGAGCACCAGTTCCAACCTCTCCACTATCACGATCATGAATGTTATATATAATGGCTTCTTCGCCTTCACCAAGCTAGGCAGCATCGGCATCGTCATAGTTATCATCATGACAACCGCCATCATCATGAACATTCACAGAGAGATTCTCCTCGGTGCCTTTGCACGACGATACTGGCCAGCAATGGCATTATGATAAGCAGCAGCATCCACACTTCTGTCACGGTCATCATCACCGTGAGCAACGTCAGCCAACAAATCATGCTAATTCTCGTCGCCGCTAAGACACCAGCAATCAGCATCACCGCATCGTCTTCGTCACCAGTAACAACAACAAGCACAACCACAACCACAACCAGCAACAACAACTTTCAGCAGCAGCTGATCACTTCGCAGACCTTAGAAACCCCATGCCAAGTGCCTCAGCAAAGTTTTGCGGGAGTGGTGGCAGCGCGGGGGTGTCCGGACTGACCTCAAGCAATGATGCACAGCGGATGAGCAGCAGCAATCTTACAAACGGAGACGATGAATTGCATGGTAAGATAGAGTTATACTGTTATACTACCTCAGTAGCGACAGAGATGGGAGCTGTAGTGTTCCGGGTCTCTTGGATTTCACAATTAATTGGAAACGAGAGCTGGGTAAAGTGAAGCAAACCAGACCTTCGTTCTCAGGCAATCGGTATGCCAACGTCGTTCCCGGCCGTGCGCAATTGGGTAAAAAGTGTTGGATAGGTTCGGCCAAGTCTGGATCCGGGCCGTTGCGAAGAGCTCGTACGCACATGATAAGACAACACTCCCTTTTTCTTAGAAAAAAAGATCAGAAAACTAGTTTCGGCTGGGGCCATGACACCAGACTCGCCGGTCTCTGGCAGCGGCGGCGGCAGGAATGTCGACCCTTGATCAAAGATTTAGGATAATGCTTCAAGAGCTCATGAGTCTTGGAGCCCGACGCTCAACCTGATGATAAGCAAACACCCCCGGCCCAGCGGCCTCCGTCTAAATCGCTGTCATCCTCGGCCTTTTCGGGAGGGCTGAGCAGGGCATGAGAGCCTTTCGGAGATTTCAGTCAAGGTAGTGGCTGTGCACGGCTGTGAGGTCGCCCAGAAATCGCACCGAGATCCTTTCTTTTCGCTTCAAACCTTACATATAAAGTAGAAACAATGCCGGAAGGTTCAGGAATTGCTGCCTGGAGGTTTGGGACTAGCTGGGCTTTGGACAGCCAATCCAACAGCGAAGCCCGGCGTAAGCTCAAAAGGCGTCAGCCTTCGATATAGTACAGATAACCTACGATATGTATATATATATATATATGTGTGTGTGTATCTATAGTATACTGTGAAGATACTTTATATTACCCCAGTTTGTCAGGGCTGCAGCTCTCGGTTCTCGCTACCTGCTCCATACCCGGAAGAGGTGGCAGCGGCGGCAGAGGTGGCAGCGGCGGCAGAGGTGGCACGGATGACCCAGCCTCCCCAAATACAAGAACTGCTTATTTATTTCAAGGGGCTCCTCCTTCGTCCCGCACTCTATGAAGCTAGCAACTCTGATGCAGTCAAGATTAACCAGCTGAGCTCTCGTATCTCAAGGGCAGTAGAACCTCCGCACTGGCACCGTCTTTCTGTCCGTGTTTTAGCCGTTGCGTCTCATGAACCTCTGTCGGACACAAGCTGTGGTGCTTACCTACACCAGGACACAGCTTTCAGCATACAGTGCCCGCAAATCCAGAACCAGCATCCACGGAAGGCGTGGGCCTTGTTGCCGTTGCTAGGCAAGGGCGGTAAAGGTGGTAAAGGCAACTCGTCTGCCTGAGCGAATGCCATCCGACTCAAGGCAAGACAGGGAAAGATTCTGGACTGGTTTGACCCGTGGAGACTGGCACGCTTGGTCCTGTGTTATATAGAAGCTGCTGAGCTAGGCTGAACTTCGAAAATCAAGCCTTGCCACGAACATAAACGGTGCTGCTGAATGAAGATACACTTGTCAACAGCCCACGGCCACCTTCAATGAAGAACCGACAAATCGAAGAGTTGAGAAACGGCTGCATGGTAGTGCCAGTGGCTGACAGAAGTTGCTAGAAGACAGTGTGTGTCCTCTCTAAGTGCACATCCAGATTGGCCAGCGGTTCACGTTTGATTTCTTAGTTCTCCCATCACACACACACACACACTCCAAGCTGCACACCTCGCCGCCAGGCAAAGGCGGCAGCGGCGGTAGGACGACCTTGCACGTGACATCCGAACCTTTGCTGCCACCATGTCTAGAAAGTCTGGCGAGTCTGAAGTCTAACTCTGCAGCCTTACCGGCCGTTACAAACGGAAACGAGATCAAAAGGACCGAGTCGGCTCCATTCTGCCATCCTCGACGGCAAACAGCCAATAGTCAGACATGACTTAGCTTACACCACGACAAAATGATTCGGGAAGCTCTAAACTCTAAACTAGGAATGCCTGTGCGAATAAAGCTGGAGATATGTTATCGTGGACAAGCGCTGCTGTAGAAGGACGCAACATGGACAGCTTGAAGTTGAACAAAGACGGATGTCGAAGGGCGACGGCAGGGGACCATGAAGGTAGACGATGTGTGTGTGTGTGTGTGTCTGTTCTGTCTGTCTGTGTGTCCGTGTCTCTGTGTGTGTGTGTGTGTATGTATGTATGTGTATGAGTGTATGTATGTGCCTGCGCATGAGACCATGAAGGCACTGACAAGGGGATCATGAATGATTATTGATCCCATCAATCCAAAACGAACAGCAGCCGACGGCAGGAGTACGAAAGGTGCTCCAGAGCCCTCACGGCACTGGAGCATTAACGGTGGCGTTGGCACGACTTTCGGAGGCAGAACGACAGGTCTAGCACACCAGAATCTGTGTGGAATTGTGGCCCGAGTAAGATTGGGGAGTGCAGATGCAGCACTCTCGCGAACTTTCGAGAATTCTGAAATCTTTGTTAGGCATCGCTGGACTTCGAGTGACTTGGAAGCCAATATGAACATGGACTGTGGCCAAACCAACACACCAAAATACTTTGGATTTTGCAACGAAGTTTGTGTCGAGGGCGGACGAGGCCCGAGCGGGACTGCGAAAAGACTGCGACCGACTTCAGTCGAAAATGGGCACTGCACCACAGCGGGAACCGCGGAACCGCCGTGTGCGCCTTGCCCTTTCGGGGATTAGCTAGATCCATTTGCTCTCGGTGTACTCCTTTATCCTATAGTGTTGTAGACATAACCTCATTTGCAGGAATGTCGGCAAAGGGAACGGCCAAAATGAGCCAAACATGTTAATGTCTAAAAATTGCCAGACACAGGCCTTGTCCCCGTTGCCAGGCAGCGGTGGAAGGGGTGGCACGGGCAGCTCCTCTGCCTCAGCATGCGCTGTCGTAAGGCCAGCCTCCGAACAGCTATTCCCTCTTCATGGAACCGATTCTGGGGCTGCACACGCTGCCAGGCAAAGGTGGCAGCGGTGGCAGCGGCAGGGGGGCCTTGCATGCGCAGTCCTATGCGGTAAACCCTGTCACGATGTTTACCTAGACAATCCCTGGCTCATCCTCCGTCGTGTCTTCGAGGGCATATATGCGTGCAGTTCGAGCCAGCCGTGTCGTTTAAACCAGTGTTGAAACGACAGAGGCATGCAGTGAGCCACATGAGTTCTGAGCCGTGGAATTCGGATCCGTCACCACACTGCCCAAGTCAAACAACGGAAGTCGAGCTAGAGACCTGTGCACACAGCTGAGCTCGTGAGCAGGGAACTTCTGTGACGACGACGATTCTGCAAGCCTCATGTTAGAAGACACGGGCCTTGTCCCCGTTGCTAGGAAGCGGCGTCGGCGGCAAGGGTGGTAGAGTCAGCTCCTCTGCCTCAAAATCCAATGCTGCAGCAGACAGTCTCCGAACAGTCATGGTCACCATGGCAGTCTACAGATGTGTAGTGGTCTTGCTAGCATGTTTTGTTTGCAAGGTGCTCCGGAGCTACAAGGTTTACAACGCTGATAGCAGAAAACGCCAAGCCCAGCGCAGACTCTGCAGGTCTGAACGATGCTATCCGATTAATCTTGCACCAAAAGCATGTCAACTGGATCTTCATGAAACGAGGTTTGTCGGCTGCCAGCTGACATCTACCTTGAAGCTCCTCGAACCCGCGAACAAGCTCGACTCACAACATGTGACACCCAACAGGCTGGACAGATTCGGGGGAGTCGTCCCAATGCTACGGTGCACCCATACGATCCGAGCCGACGGTCTACACCGGACAGTGAACCTCCTCACTAACAATCGTCAACAACTGATTCCGGGCTGTGCCTGGTTGCCAGGCAGAGGCGGCAACGGAGGCAGGACTGCCTGAACCATGGTCTGTGTGCGATCGAACTGTTGGAACGAAGAGCTGTATCAAAGGTCGTCTGAAAGCTGGCTATCATCAGAATGCGCTGTATGTCCAACCAAGATTTGCACCTGCATGTTATCGCTCTGGCGAGCTTCCAAGTTAGGATACCAAGTTGTACGGCATGTCAGATTTCATTATCCTGGGAACGAGACAACAATCAAGGGGCATGGGAATGTGCCCTTCAAAAGCTCCTCCTTGCCCGACCCACATCTGTTACCCAAAAGTCCCTTTCCGATGTCCTTCGATACACCGAAAATCTCACATCACTAGTAGTAGTAGTAGTTGTAGTAGTAGTAGTAGTAGTAGTAGTAGTAGCAGTAGTAGTAGCAGCAGGAGTAGCAGTGGTGGTAGTCGTCGTCGTAGCAATAATAGTCTAAGTCTAGTCGCTTCGCATACAATCAAGAGGCCTTCAAACGCCCAGCTGTTCTCATTACAAGTACACGGAAACTGGGTGCGGTACACAACAATTAACAGCTAGTAACTGTACTACCAACACTCTACTGCGACTGCTGCTGCTACTACTACTGCTACTACTACTACTACTACTACTACCACCACTACTACTACTACTACTACTACTACGACTACCACGACTGCTTCTTCTTCTGCAGCTACTGCTTCTGCAGCTGCCAGGACTGCTGCTGCTAGCGATCCTAAATAGCGTCAAGAATAGCTGATATACTGGTGTTGATGCTACAACTCATACCCACTGCTACTGCAGTCTTACTTGTACTGTTGTTACTCTGCTATTTACATTTCCTGCTGAACGTCGCGATTCGAGAAACAGGTGTATGCTTACGGCAACGGGGACGATGCACACTATGTTGACGATGATGATGGGGCTGAGGCTGATGCTAATGATGATGTGACGACGTAGAATCCTGATGCCCGAAGTGTTTGCTGAAATTCAGAATCTAGTTCCGGGCTCCAGACCCCTTGCTCTGCCACTGACGCAGCCACGAAGGACGGCTCGGCCTCTAGCGGCTTCGAGCGTCATAGTTCGGGGCGTTTGTTTCAGTTGAGTATGGCCTCAATGGTGCGAAGCTTTCCTCCGACAACACTGAAATAAATGAGTTGGGAGGTGGTTGTGCACGAGAATCAGGAAGCTCAGGAACAAGGTGTTGGAATTTGCGCCGGAATTCGGGGCCCTCGGCACACAGCTTCCTGCCACATTCTGAGTTCACCGCAGGCACTGGAGGCTGAGAAGGCATCGGCGGCAGGGGGGCCTTTTGCTCCAGGATTTGCCGTGCCCAGGTCGTCGTTTGGTTGTAACCGTGTTCAAGTCTCATGTCTTCAAGCACACAGCATGTTGAACAATGAACAAGACTGGACTGCCGGCAAAAGATGCAAGAGCCAGGACTTAGAGAAGCCTTTCCTGTGAGCAGCCTGATTGGAGACGCTTGTCGCTAGCACTGGCTGTCTCAAGATGTAACACGGGAACAGGAAAACCTGAGTACATCACCTTCGAAGATCAGGCTCGTCTCAAGGTCAAAGACATGCCACAGCTGCTACTTGCACTTTACGCCGACCGCTTTGGCCGTTCGAGATCAAGGGCGCATATCTGGCCTTTCAGCAACGAACTGGCCTTCTGGTCAGAGTTCGTGCCACTGGTTTCAGTTTCGCAAAACGCGAGCAACAATCACTTGACTCGCCGACTTTCTACGTTCTCTCTCCTAGGCCCGAGCCTTTGCCCCCTTGCTTGGAAGCGGTGGCAAAGGTGGCAGCGCAGGATCGTCTACCTTGCCCAGCTTTCGCTTCCGAGTAATTTACTTGAGTGTGCTCCAGACCTTCGACGCAAACACTGCCGGGACTGAGCAGGCTGGCTTCAGATTGCAGGAGAACAGGGCACTAAGCGAGAGGTGTGCTGCATCGCTCAGGGATCAATGTGCTAACTGTTCCACATGGACTTCACCTCGCACGTCATGGATTCGTGGCCTCGATGCTCTGAAATCTTTATTCGACACGACAAACCCAGTCTGCGATCAGTCCGCCGATCCGTCCGGACATGGTCTGGAACTCAAGTGCATAACTTGTGTAGTGATTGAGGTCAAAGCCCGGAATCTTTCCAGCTGCAACTATGGCAGGCTCGTTTGATTCGCGTACGTAGCACTGCAGCATGCGGCAGTCGACCGAGACACAACTTTGGAAAGACACGACGGTTTTGCCTGGATGCACTCTCAGAGTATGTCAACGCAAAGAACACCCCAGCTTCTGCCACCACCCCTCCCTCGCACAAAACGTACATCCTCTAGTTGCTACCATGATCCCCAGCATTCATCAAGCATCCACTGTGGTTTGGCATGCTATTGAAATAATCACCAACTCGCAAAGCATGACGATCGGCTAGGGATACGTCTTCTGGTTTGCCTGACACCGATATCATTCAACAAACACATATCAAAGGGAAATGTGATGCAGCTGATCAATGCTGTAATCGTTGGTGAGCGAGGAAGCCGCCCATGAACCAACCTGAACCCCAGAAACCTGGAACCCT
>CAJNDV010021180.1:40907-51030 GCA_905221635.1 Symbiodinium sp. CCMP2456
CGTAGATGCTAGTGGCAGTCGGTAGTGCGTAGTCGTAATGGTATGGGTCATGGTAGTGGTAGTGGGAGGATAAGAAGTAATAGTAGTAGTAGTAGTAGTAGTAGTAGTAGTAGTAGGAGTAGTAGGAGTAGGAGTAGCAGTAGCTGTAGCAGTAGGCGGTAGGAGAAAAACAAGTAGAAGAAGTAGTAGCACCAGCGGGAGGAGCAGGAATAGTAAGTAGTTGTCGTCGTACGCGGTCGTCGTCATCTTTGTGCCAACAAGAGCAGTGCCAAAACAGGACACTACTAACCATCACACAAGTTTGATTCACCTCGCTACCTTAGCAGCCTGATTCCTTAGAAATGAAGCGCACTCATCTAAACCCCGAGACACGCAATGTGAGAATGGGCATGCTTGACGCAGCTAATGCTCGCTTCCAGAAGGTAAGTCTTCAGCGCCTCTTCCATACTGAAGGCTTTCAAGCCCGCTGAGGAAGCCTGCACTTTTACCACGCATCTCTTCATCTTTCTCGTGTCGACTTTCTCTGAAAAGATCTTGCGCCCAAGGCTGGGCTTGAATAAATGTGGCAGGCCTTCAGCCCCGATTCAACTCTGAACTCCGTTTCGACCCATGGTACTCGTGGGGGTTCGGGTGAAGCCAAGCTCCAAAATGCCAATGGAGGGTCAGCAAGGATTCACTGCATGTCAATCTACGTGGTGTTGAAAACAAGCCCTGTGGCTTAAAGATGCAGAATCCAAAAAACGTACAGCCGAATTAGTTTGGGGCAAAGGAGACGCCAACCCAGCACGGCGTTGGAAGCAGTCTGTCTTTGGGACACTCAGGACCTCAAGATCAGTGCACGACTTAAACAGTTCAGGGTGTAACGATTAAAGTTTAGGTTGCAGCTGCCAAGGCTTCAAATTCAAGCGGCCTTCCACCCAGACCCGGAGGCTGGCAACAAAAACGATACACGACGGCATGCTCCCCTCTCCAAAACGCAAATCCGAGGACACACGGAGCTGTGTTGAGGTCGCGAGCGCCTTCGTCGGTTTTGTCAGTTGTCCTCTAAGAGTCAGACTCTACTCATCGCATGCCACAGTCTTGTCATGCGATGTTTTCTGAACACCTTTTTCGAACTGCAACAGTCGAAAGCGAGATCTCGCCAGTCGTGGTTTTCTGATGTTTCATGCCCGGTCTTGTGACGTGAATAAATAACCATGGCAGAACCGAATGGTTTACATTATGTCCACGGTTCCGATACTGAAGAAAGAGATGAACGTGCCCCTGAAGCTGGTTCCTGAAATTCCTCTGAAACTACCCTTTCCATCTCAAGGCCGCCAAGGACGAGGCCTTGCTTCGGAGGTCTTCCGTAAGGGGTTCCATAAGGATCACACCTCGAGGGTAGGTTTCTTTTGCCGAAGTGGTGTGGGGGCCTGGAGCCGCGGGGCTTTTGGTGTTCATGGACTTGGAGTCGTTTATACATCAGGGCATGGGATTTAAGATTGGGGATTCAGGACTTCGGGTGGGAATGGGTTAAGTTAGTTGCTTCGTGCTTGGATCTAAAGGTTTACGCGAAGGTGACTCTGGCTCGTGTTGGTTGTTTCGTCTTCTCTGGATGGACGCTAAATCGAACTGGGCTTTCAACTGCAAACCAGGCTTGGGGTGAATTGTGACGAGCCTACTGAGTTCTGTTCCACTTAAACCTGGGCTCCAGCGACGTGAGAAGAGCACCCACGTAGTACATTCGCACTAACCCTGCTACTACTTCCAGCCTTATTTCCGGAAAGTCGGCCCGCCGTGTCTTCAAGATGGGCCACACTTGTGGAAGCCACAATGGGAAGTCGTTAAGAAAGACACCAGTGTGCGTGGCTTGCAAGATCCTGCCCATCTGCCACGTCTTGTAGTGTCTTGGGCGCTTAGATAGGTCATCTTGTATGGGCATTGCAGCAGCTCAAACGGCATGTGTTTCCGGTGGGACTACGTTTCTTGGTGTTGATGTCATTGCACTTCCAAGTCTTCTGATGCACATCCTACACACAGACTACCGCCACAACTAACTGGTACACGCCAGTGTCGGTTTGAAGAGTTGTCCGCTCTTCGTTGTCGCAGTGATCTCGCCCTTGAAATGAAAAGTCGTGCTGCTCTTCTTTCGGCTTCAGGCGAGGTTCGCAAGCCAAAGCACACCGAATCTAATCCAAATCTGGCGGGACTGGGTGCAGGGACCAATAGGCTCAGAGCTTGGGTTTTCGGGCTTGGGGTGTGGAATTTGACGGTGTAGTTTCCGCTTCGAGATGGTGGCCGGAAAAAAAAAAACGACTCCCATCCAAGTGTCGGACACTCCAGTGTGGGGCAGTCGGGCTTGCAATCCAAGACGTTCTCCAAAACGGCTGCCTGTTAGCGATGCGTATTCAGCTGCCGTCATCGCTACTACTCTGTATCCAGAAGCCTAGAACCCGAAGAGCTGGCAGCCCTGAAGCCCGTGGCCTCCCAGCAGAGTTGGAGGTGGTCTCCATGCTGTAACCCCACTTACGGCACCTGTAACGTCCCCGGAAACGGAACCGCAGAACCTGGAACTGAAATCCATAAACTCCAAATGGAACAACGCCGCAAACCCCCAAACTGAAAGGTCCTAGACTCTAGACTCTAGACCGTGGTCATCCCGGCCTACAGCATCCGAACAAGCTGAGGTCTTGGCAGCACAAATCACTGACTTGAGGCTGCACTGCTTGATGACATAGGCCACACCTTTGAACTCCAGAGCTGAGAAGTTTCTTTTCGTGTCACGGCTCAGGATAGAGAGGATCTTGAAGTATGCTTTGGGTTCCCTCCGGGTGGGCTCCTACAAAACTCAAAGCGGAATTGGGGGACTCGTCCGATTTTGTTGCTGTACAAGCAACCCGAACTAGGCTTTTGAGACTGACAGCAGCCATATACATCGTGAATGGCTTAGCCTTTGTCATACTAAGTAAGCCCCACCTGGGGGGCTCTTATAGTACAATGCAAGGAAGAGGAACACCGGGCTTGCGGCATCTTTGGTTCCGAATGCTCTAGTCTAGTTCTCACTTCTGGTCTGGTTGCCTGGTATCGCGCTTAGAACTAGTATGGCGACAGGATGCCGTTGCCCTTGACTCTATAGGTGGTGAATGCAGGAGCTCATCGTCACCAGCTGATCCAAGTCGAGAGGCTGTCAGCACCGAGGGTGTCGTACATGGGAACCGTCACGATCGACTGGGACGTCGAAGGCTTGCGTAGTCAAATCTAGAGCTTAGGGTTGCTAACCATGCCTAACCATAAACTCAAAGCGTCACTGATCTCACAGCCTTGCCTAATGGTTTCGGGCTCAGGCTCAGGATCCCAAGGATCTGTTATGGGGGAGTTGACTGCACTGCGGGGTGCTCTCCTAGCTGTGCATCAATGCATCCCCACATGGCATTGGGCCAAGCGGTCAGGGGTTCCGACGCCAGGAACCTCTAGTCTATCCCCTCCTCTTATACAATCTCTCTTTCAGCCCCCTGCCCCCAGAACAAAATTGGATTTTGGCTTCCGAGCCCCCGCGACCAGAGATTCTGACTGCAGAAAGTGGACTTGGTGGGGTCATATTTGTTGTCTTGCGCACTCTGAATTGCGACCTTGCCCAGGTGGCCAACACGAATCGTTTGCAACGACCAGGATACGCAGCAACATGCCCTCCGATCTGCGCCTGCGTGAAGCAAGCCTGCTCTGCCACAACCTTGAAAGTCAGGAAATCTTCTGAAATCATACATACGTACAGGAAAGAGTGGTACATGCTCAGCACTACACTGGGGCCAGCTCTGCTTGCAGCTTCTTCCAAGCACCGGATGCAGCGACACACGAGAAAGAAATGCTGTTGCTGCGTGTCCTACGTTCCTTGAAGCTTGAGTTGGACCATATCACAAGACAGCCCAGCGCGCCAGCTCAATAGACTTAGGCGCACTCCCACTCCAGCCGATTCTTTGAGTAGAACCTCGCAAAGCATGAGCGAGACCAGCAGTCGTCCAAGAAGAAAGCCCAAGAAAAACTTGTAACTTGTAACCGCTCCAAACCACTACGCCCTTCGCAGCAAGCAAAAGGCTTGCAGGCACCATTCCCCCAAAAAAGAGGGAGAAGTGAATACTCACACAGTTTAGCTGTCATTCTTGGCTGGTGCAATGTTCTAGACTTGTTCCAGTCAAGTGTAGTGGTATAGGCCATCCTGCCCGTGCACCGCTCAGAGAGGCAGAGCTTGATTCTCACCTTCAGCCAGCTCCACCACCTGGATCATCATCGTTAACTGTAATCATGGTCACTCTCACCTTCGGCATCATCGTCGTCGTCGGAGTTGAAATCCCCACCATGGCACCAGCGATCGTCAGACTCATTGTCAAGATGTCATTGTGCCGAAGGAGAGATGACTGAACTGAGCCGCACCGTAGTCTTGGTGCGGCTGAGTGGTGCTTACTGAAGTGGACTTAGAGTACATAAATGTGGAAATGGACCCCTGCGCGAACTTTTCGTAGCCTTTCGAACCTGTCAACCTCATGCCATGGATTCTGAAGACAAATGCCACACTGTCTTGGGATCCGCGCCCCAGCATGCCACGGTCCTTAACCTCCGGATCCGGCTTCGAGGGGCCTGGAAGCAAATGAGAGATGTGTGAGAAGCAGCTCAACCAAACCAACCACCAGCAAGAACGAAAACCCTGAACAAGAATACGGCGCGGCCATGGCAGTGTTTGAACAACGATGTCATGATGGCCAAGAGAAGCACCAGCTCTTAGAACTGACATCAACCAAATCATTGTGTTGACACAGCTCCGAAGTTCGTGTCCAAAGCTGGAGCACTCGTGTGCTCCTGGGACCTCCTGGCCCATGATCCTCTCCACCGTGTGCTAAAGACTTGCATTCAAGCAACATGTCCGATTCTATGTCGTCTTCACCTATTGGAAGGGACTGTCTACCAAGAGCAACGAACTTTGATTTGAGAAAGCCTCAATAAAGCCTTTACAGCTCTGCAGCGGCTTCCGGGTGGGAGGATCCGGTGGAATCAAAGAAGCTTCGAGGTGAGATTCGACCACTGAGATGCGCTGCGGCTTGCGGTTGAGGACATGTAATGATGACAGCTGGACAGGCATATTCTACACTTACAACTCTAGCTCTGTGGCTTGCATTGCCAACGTTCACACGGCCAATTGCGAGTAGACATTTCTCGGAAATGATGGGGATACAAAGCCGTGGACTCCATCAAGCAAGCGGACATGCAGCAACAAACGTACGTCCCAGCCACACTTGTAACCGCATCTCGCCTCCAGGCAATGATCCCACAGACTGCACATGCCTAAAGCCTAAACTCTTAAAGTCTAAGCCCTATACCCATCACCGAAACTGTCGGCCGAGTTTGGAACAGAGCTCCAAATTCACAAGACCAGCTCCGAAGTTGTCTGCCCTGGCGGAGGACCGTTTCACGCTGTGGTGAGGCGATGCCTTTATTCGTCAACATGACAATGATGGTCATCGTCATCACAACCACCACCACCACCATCACGGTCAACAACATCAAGATAATCATCAGCATCCAAACGGAAAGCCCATCTTCACACCACGTACCAACCTTCCATCGTAGCCGCCATAGCCCTGATGACCGTAATAGCTGAACATCACCAAGACTGTCGTCAGCATGATTAACAGGCTCACCAGCCCTAGCAGGAACAACATGGGAATCAGAACCATAATTGCCACTACCGAAGCAAAGTGTGACCATCACCATGGTCATGCTGACCGCTGACCATATGGCCATGCTGATCACCATGTATATCTGTGTGCTCCTGCTCGCCTTCGTCCTCATCTGCCATCGCCACCATCATCGTCATCGTTGTCAGCACCAGCATATTTGCTATCATCTTCGTCACAGTAACTACCAAGCTGGACGAAAGACAACGCAAGCAGGAACGCCATGGCGAGCGCAAGCCCAAGCAAGCGAATAAAGTAACCAAAGCTGGAGGCAAAAACGTATATGATGAGACTGGCGTAAGGACTGCACGAAAACAACAACTACCACCGCCACACATAAAATCAATCAGCAGAAGGGACAACAACAGTTCATTTACGTAAACCAACCAGGAGCAAACGGATCAATGTCTTCAACAACGAAGAGACGGCAGCTGCAACACAAGTAGCAGCAGGTGGGGTTCCGGTGCTTTTGTCTGGACTGCTCTCTCGCGCTCTCTCTCTCTCTCTATATATATATATATGATTTCTTTACCTCTATATGTGTGTATTTGCATATACGCAAAACTCATGTACTTGCTCCGTGGTTTAAGGCCATCACTGCGCAAGGCACGAAACGGCGGAGAAGCTGAGGTGATGCAAAGGTGCTGTCCCCTGCCAAGAAACGCTTCCTACCCAATTAATCAAGCGACAAAGGTGACCCTCAGCACCTCTTGCCGATCTGCTCGTAAGTGCTCCAGACCTTGCAGCATTGTGACATTGTGCCCCGGGGCCAGCACCTTCTCCAAAGTCTTCGGCATACCCCGAATGCCCTTCTCATCCTGAACCCAGGACAGCAAGGCCTGAACGTAAAAATTTCAACACTCTTGTTGCATTCCACGATGAGGCCGCCGTCTGAGCCTGTAGCATAGGGCCCGGCAGTGCCATCTGCCGCGATAGGTCTGCGGAATATGAGTCGGTTGGCGTTCTTAGGGCTCAGGATGAACTGACTGGAAGTCCAAGGGAGATGTAATTGGGATTCCGAAAAAACCCAGGCCACATTGAAATATGTCTCAGCTAAGCATAACAGGAATTCATCCAATAAGGTTCAACATCAAAAAAGGTGTTGTCCGGTGCATTCTCAGCCAGTATGACGTCAACATAACGGGAACGTTCTTGACTGGCGATTGAGCTTTGCCCGGTTCCCTTGGTTTTGGCACCACGAACAGGCGTGCAACGTGATGGAACACTGATAGCATGAAACAAACCCTCCGCAGGTGAACGACTTTCGTCTACTTTAGTTACTTTAGTTTCATTACGCCACGATACTTATACCTTTAATTTCCATGTGAAGAATGCTATAAGAGAGAAGTGGAGCCTTCGGAATGACTAGGTCAATTTAGCAAGACGAAGCCAACAAAATAGAGCATTCATGGTAGTTCCTTCGCCGCTGCTGATTTCATGACATCAGATATCCTTGGCTCGTGGTGGGTGTGCCAGCATTAAAATTAACGGAAGGAAGCCCAGGAATTTGTTTATGTTAAACAAAAGCAAAACTGATCTCTATCTCGATTCACTAGGACAACTGGTTTCTCGTTCTGAAAGGACTTTTTGGATTTCTTTGTGCGAATGTTTTCTGTGAGTGTGAATCTCGTGCACTTATTATCATTTCATGCGAACAATCAATTAAGCGCTTTATCTTCATTCACATGTGCATTTTCTCGTTCCATTCTTTGGGCTTCATAAAGGCAAAAACGAACAACATGAACACGCGGACATCCCAAACATCAAGGAGAACCCCGGCTAATTCCGCTTATTTTGCTCGTGCTGTGTAATGAAGCTACAGAAATGTGAAGCACGAGCGCGTTTTTGACTTAAGTTTTGTAGTAGAAGCTGGCAATCTAATTAACCATGATTATGACTAACTGACTAGCTAAGCTAGAATGCATACTAAGGTCATACTTGGAACCCATGTCTAACTGACATTCAAACCATGTTCAATCCAGAAAAGGAACCGGCCTCTGTTGGTAAGATGCAATGGAATGAGATGAAACGAATAAACGAGCACGATCTAACCGCTTTACAGTGGGGCCTGTCCCACTCCGGTGTTTCCGTTCCCTGGGTACAAAACCACGTGCTTGCCAGCCGTTCGCTTGAATCAAAAACAAGAACACTCACTTCGGTACATGTCTTCAAAAACAAAGAAATTATCAGCAAAACCAAACAAGGTGCAATGCAATGCAACAAAGACAATGAACGCAAAGGAAACGTGTTTCAATGCGATGAAATTCAATCACAGTACCATGTGCAGCAACGAAAGGTTTTCTAAGCTGGAGGAGGAGTTGACTCCTCAGAAGGAAGCGAAGCATGAGTCTTCATGAAACACCCAACTTCATAGAAGTGTGCAATACGCGTTACACCTTCAGCTTACTCGTGGCTTCCTTCGTTGCGACTGACACATGCCTCTCCTACCTGCAAAATGGCAAGACAGCACGCATGGGCCTGGCAAAAACGGAATAGAATGACAATGCAAGCAACTCCTGATAATCCGTTCAAGCGAGGCTCCAAACCTGCACATGAGAAGAGAGCCACGAAAGCCAGGGGAAGGAAGCATAGCGGGGAAAGGATGGCGCGGGCGGCTTGTCAAGCGAATCTGTTGCCGCACAGCATTGCGACTCTCTCGAGCATGGTGGAGGCTTTGGAGGCTTGACAAAATTATGTACAAGTGAGAAACTACCTGGGTGTATTGGCATTTTCGAGCCGGCACATGCCAACCAGCCTCTTGTCCCCTAGCGACCTAGTGGGTCAGGCACATATTCTTAGTGATTTGCTCAGAATAGTCGAGGCAACTCCCTGTCTTTGCAAAATGCTGACACAGTTGCTGCGAATTCGCTTGCAAAAGAAATCGAAAACTGGTTGAAAACGCGGTGCTTGAAACCTGCCAGGTAGATGCACTCGGCCGTGTAAAAACAGAAACGCGTGCCGTGGTGCTTGAATCTGCCAGGTCGACACCCTAAATCAGCTAGTGCTAGTAGCTTCCAGCGTTTCTTCACAATGGTGCTTCCTCGTCGCTCTTGGGAGTTTCTGGGATGTTTAGGAATGTTTGTAGATATTTGTGAAGTAATTTACAAAAATATTCTAGATTGAAAGGGATGAGGGTTACGGTTTGAGGGATAAGGGTTTGGGGCTTTAGTCGTTTTTAGAATCTTTGGGAACGCTTGTGCATGTTGGCCAAGCTGGGGGAACTCCCTACTAAGGGCTTGAGGTTTGGGGTTTATGGCCCATCTGTTTCAACGTTTCAGCGTTAGGGTTTCAAAGGGTTCGAGGGTCGCAGCCCCCCGAGCCAGTAGAAGCACGAAAACCGTCCATTGTTTCGGGGTCCAACAAGCAACCCAAGCAGAGTCGAAGCGGAAAACGAAACTCCCAAAATAAAACAAAACACATAAAACATTCCAATCAATACAGACAACACACACACACTAGTTTCTGGATTCGGTTTTGTTCCTCCCCTTGCCCTATTGCTTTGCCAGCTGGAACGGAAATGCTGCCCGATGTTTTACCATGTTTTTTCTGGGATTGAATTTCTGAGCTGAAATACTGTCATGAAGGTGAATCAAACAGTCAGCCGAGAAGCCAGGTCGCCCATTACATCAAAACTGGGCCATGGCCATCATGTTTTCGAGGGTTAAAGGATGTCGGACGTTGGCACAAGGGAATCTGGAACCCACGGGGCCCGAATCAAGGCATGAAGAAGCACGTCTGGGCCATGGTGCAAGCAGCAAAAGCACGGAAATCTCGGGAAGTTTTGGGACGCTTCGGGACGTTTATCAAAGTTTGCGGATTTTTTGGAATTCTCGTGATCTGGGCCAACATTCACAAGACCCACCCTTCCTAAGCAACACGGGAAGTTATTAGAGGACTAAACACACGTAGACAACAGATGCACTTGCCATGGTTAGAACCTGCCAGGTCGGCGCAATAAACCTGCGTAAATATACGTAGCGCGCAGAAGTCAAACAACGTCAATGAACAAGCTGCACAATCGCAGTGCCGCAATTCCCACAATTCCTACAACAGCCATGTTGCACAAGCAGATTTGAGGGGGACACCCGTCATCCACCAGGTACCATGCGACTTCCCACCTTGGTGCCTCTGAATCCCTCATTGTGGCGGGGAGACTCGCGGAGGGCGGGGGGGTTCCCCCCTTCAACTATTGTGAAAGGACCAGATAAGGTTAAGGACACGGTTTGACTTGGGTTTGCTGTGGAACAACTCCCGCAAACCAGACCTAACCTTCGATACCGCGTCAAGCCTCAACCCAGTCAGCATCACTCCACCCTCCACTCCACTCAGATTCTGACTTCCCACCAGACCTCCTCCTCCTCCTCCTCCTCCTACTAGTTACTACTACTACACCAACAACAACAACTGCTACTGCTACT